>JAEMUL010000199.1:0-11533 GCA_034510155.1 Eucriotettix oculatus | reverse complement strand
TATATATATATATATAATTAATGGGGAAAGGACAGAGAGATAGAAAGAAGATGACTTACCTGAGGTTAATAGATGGTAGACACCTTGTGAGTTTTGGAGAACTTGAATTTTCGGAGGCACTGCCCCTTCATCAGAGAAAGTTTCCACTGGAAATGTCTTCCTAACTTTCTGATGAAGGAGGCAGTGCCTCCGAAAATTCAAGTTCTCTAAACCTCACAAGGTGTCTACCATCTATGAACCTCAGGTAAGTCATCTTCTTTATATCTCTCTGTCCTTTCCCCATTAATTGTTTTAAACATGACAATGTCATTTCCTATCTCATATTATATATATATATATATATATATTATATATATATATATATATATATATATATAACCAAAATTGGATAATTGAATCAAAAGGTTTTCCCACGCTAGCAGGAGTTTAAGTCCACAGACAGATGTTGGAGGATGAGGATGGTGCAGAGCAGCTTGTATTACTTATGCAAAAATTGAAAAGAGCGACTGCAGTATTGAAGGTCGTTTAGTGTGTACTGAGTCATAATATTGGACATTTGTTGAAGGCTAAGATATTGACGTATTAAATTTGAATTTAATGAGAGATTGACCCCAGAAACAAAAGAGTGAAGTGAAATAGAAGTTAGAGAAGGGTGACACAGATACAGTAAAAGGTGCCCAGTGCATTGGAGAGAAATGTGGTCATGTTAGGGCGTGAAGTGAGGTACAAGTTAGCAAATCCAGTACAAAGAGGCAAGTGATTTGAAGAGGAATTTGCCGATGTCCGATGTCAATTATTACACAGTTGGATTATTTGCATAAATGTAAAAGGGAGGTATGTGAAAAAGCGTATGTATTGCGACATCAAATTAAATTTCCTTTTAGTATTCTATATAGTAAATTAATAAATAATGAATATATATATATATATATATATGTAATATACTTTTTTGTGTATAAATACATTTATTAATTTAAAGTACAAATAGTACAATAATGATATATTGGCAACAATTTTGCTGTGATTTTTTTAGCTGAACATGGTACTCTCAAACACTTTACTAGTACCAGGTCCCCCACCTCAAAATCCATTGTTCTACACTTTTGATTCTCTCTCCTTCTTTCTCCTCCCTTTTCCAAATTTTCTTTTACCTTTGTCTTCATTATATCATAGTCCCAATCTATATCACCAATAGGATAGTCTATTAACTGTTCAATAGGTACCCGTATCTGTTCCCCTTTTTGAATTTCTTCGGGTATCTGTCCTGTCGCTGTGCTATATCCTTGATTAATGTAATTTTCAACTAATTTCAAATATCTTCCCCAATTCTGATGCTTATTTATACATAAAATTCTTAACATGACTGCAATCGTTCTCATATATCTCTCAGATGGATTACTCTGTGGATGCCTAATTGAGGTGAACCCTACTTTTATACTCATTTCCTTTAGTTCCTGTTTCCACCTATGGTTATCAAACTGTTTCCCATGGTCTGAAATTATTCTACTTGGTTTATTTTCCTCCTGACAGTATGTTTTTACTGCCTTTAAACACGTGACCGTATTAGCTACCTTTAAACCAAATAGCCTGACGAACTTTGAAAATGCGTCCAGGATAACCAGAATAAAGCAGAACCCATTGTAACCTTTTGTTAGAGGCCCCAATATATCCAAATAAACCAATTCTCCCTTACTTTCAGGTACCACTGTTATAAACCTTCCTTCAAAAGTGATGTTCCTATGCTTGCTCATTTGGCATAAATGGCAAGATCTTATGTAATCTTTCGTGTTTCCACTCATCCCTCTCCAGTGTACAGTATTTCTTAACATTTTAATCGTTTTTGTAAACCCCGGATGTCCCTGCCGATCATGGAAGAATTCTAATACTATTGTTATACATGCCTTTGGAATTTCCATTATCCACCCTTTTCTTGATTTTTTGTTGTACCTAAAAACTAACCCTTGTTCTATTTTGTATCTACAGTTCTCTCCCACAACGGCATTTAAATCTTCCCCATATAAATTTCTGATCTTTCTTATTATTTCTGATATCCCTTCATCTTCCTTCGTTGCTTCTATTAATTTCCTCTTAATGTCCCTTTCTCTAGTTCCTAAATTTGCAATTATCGCTACATTGTCTTTTTCCTCACTTTCCTCAAACAGATCTTTATTCCTACTTAAATAATCCGCTGGTGCATTTTCAGTCCCCTTTACATGTTTAATGATCAGGTTGTAACCCTCTAAAGCTAATGCCCATCTCCTAATTCGTGCATTACTATGTTTACATTCACGCATATAGGTTAAAGCCTGGTGGTCTGAATACAGATACACTGTCTGTCCTAGGATATATTGTCTAAACTTTTCAACTGCATATACTACTGAAAGGAGTTCTATCTCTGTAGTAAAATAATTTTTTTCATACTCTTTTAGGCCCCTGCTTGCCAAGCTTATAATCCCTTCTCTTCCTTGATCATCAACTTGTCCCAAAATTGCTCCAATCCCATATCCACATGCATCACACCTAATGATAAATGGTTTAGTGAAATCTGGATGTTCCAACACTACATATTTTTTAAAAGCTAATTTGACTTCTTCTAAAGCCTTGTCCTGCTGTTGCCCCCATCTAAACTTATTCCCCTTTTTTAACAGATCATAAATAGGTCCTAAAATAATTGCAATTTTTGGTATAAATTTTCTGTAGAAGTTCAAATATCCTAATAATCCCCTTGTTTCCCGTGGATTTCTAGCCCTTTTTATGTTCTGAATTCTATCCAATTTGTCAGGACATGGGATATATCCCCTTCGCAGTAATTATATGCCCCAGGAACTCTATTTTTTGCTTGCACAGCAAAACCTTTTCAGGGTTGATCGTTATGCCCTTTTCTTTTAGTATGTTAAGGACCATCCCTAGGTGCTCCACATGTTCTTCCAACGTGTGGCTGGCTATCACCAGGTCATCTACATAAGATGTCACGAACTCTCTCATTTCAGGCGTAAATACCTTATCCAGGCTCTGTATAAATGCTTGGCAACTAATCTTTAACCCAAATGGCATCCTTACAAACTGATATTGCTTCCCATCAACTAGGAATGCCGTAATCTGTCTGGATTCGTGATCTAATCGCACTTGATAAAAACCCTTACTCAAATCTACACTGCTTAACCATTTTCTTCCCCTAAACCTTCTCAACGCCTCATCAACAGTTATGGGTTTTTCACATATATTCCTAATGACCTTATTCACTCGTCTTGCATCTAAACAAAGCCTCACTGTCCCATCCTTCTTTTTAACCACACACAGTGGATTTACGTAAGGACTCTCACACCTTTCAATAATCCCTCCTGATATCAATCTATCAATTGCCTCCTGCACTTGTCCTTTCAAGGCATAGGGTATGGGATAGCTATGTCCTTGGAAGTAATCATGTTTTTCAACTTCAATATGATAATCTACCTCATTAAGCAAACCTGGTTCCTTATTAAAAATAACCTCATTCTTTTCAACAACATTTTCTAATTCCCTTCTCATTCCCTCACTAATTCCTTGTATTGCATGTATCCTATCATACAGCTCTTTCATCTTCCCTATCCTTTCCCTCTGCTCTTGATCCACACTCGAAGTTTCACCCATATAAGCTATATAACCCTTTTGTTCTAAATCATTAATCTCTAATAATTTCCACTTTACTTTCACTTCCTCTCCCGTAGAGTTTATTGCTATCCCTTCTAAGCTTCCATTTTCAAAATTAACCTTCGCTTTTACCTTTCTTAGAAAATCTACCCCCAAAATTAGTTCTGTAAACAAACTTTTTAATACCATACAATTAACCTTTAAAGTCTCCCTCCCATATTTAATTTCCAACATGACCTGCTTTACAACCTTTTCGCCTCTTCTTCCCAGAGCCCCATACAATTTCAAATTACTTACTGGTAATGACTCATTAATGCACCCATTTTCTTGTAATAGTTCATACGTGCTATACTTCATTACTGAGTACATGGCTCCTGTATCCACCCACGTTTCGATATCTACCTCCCCCACCCTCAGCATAATCTTTGCTTGTGAATTTCCCCTATCCCTGATTCTACTTTCTTCTTTTTCCTCCTCAAACAGATCACTCTCGCAGGCCAAAATGTCCTCAATAATCAACGCCCCAATAATATTCCTCCCATGCCCTGTTACATGTACTGGAGCATTACATGCAACCTTTATTAGTTTAAATTGTTAGAAGTCCCTGCTATCTCTTGTTTCGGGATTTCACCTTTTTTATCTCCATTCCCTGCATACCTATTGTTTATCATTCTCCCATTATTTTCCCTTAACCTTCCTTGATCATATCTATCATCACGTCCCCTTCCCCTGCCTTGTTCTGACCTTCTCCAGTTATTTCCAATTGTATCTACTCCTCCTTCCCTCCTATCTTCAAACATGGGTCTCCTATCCATCATTCTCCCTCCCATATTCGCCATAGTATCTCCTTCATTGCCTCTTATTCCCATACTTCTACGCATTTCTCCATTCACTTCATCACACCCCTCTAAAAACTCCATTGCTTTCTGTATTGTTTCAATCCCTACTCCTAAGAAAATCTTTGTAATCTCCGGCCCAAAGTGATTGCCCATTACCCTTACCAAGACTTGCTCTGATAACGGTGTATCTAAGTACCCATTCCTTGTCACATACTCAGAGAAATACTGTGCCATTCTTATTCCCATTCCTGGTCTATATCTATCTTCATAAATGCTTCTCATTACTCTCGCCTGTCGCATCTCATTCCAATACTTCCTTAAAAAGATACTTTTCGCTTCTTCGTACGAGTCTCTAATCGTCATACTACTCTCTATCCACTGTACAGTTCCCCTATCTACCGCCTGTAGTAAAACCATTAATTTTAGTTGATTTGGTACCCCTTTTATCCTAAAATATTGTTCCAAATCGATGA
The DNA here is from genome assembly GCA_034510155.1 of Eucriotettix oculatus. NCBI lineage: Eukaryota > Metazoa > Arthropoda > Insecta > Orthoptera > Tetrigidae > Eucriotettix > Eucriotettix oculatus. The sequence continues at coordinate 6,591 of JAEMUL010000199.1, read as the reverse complement.
TGAATCTTTTTGGATTAATGTTACTATGCTCTTTAAAGCATGGTAACGGAATTTCGACACTACATATCTGATTACTAGCCCCTCTACTGCACATACTAATTTTTTCACTGTTTTCTTTGACGTCTTCTATCTTTTCTTGTAGAAATTTAAACTTTTCTTCGGCGTTACCCTCTGTTTCCCTAATTCTTTCTTCCATTTTTTTATTTATTGAACCCTCTACTTCCTTAATATGATTTTCCATCCCCTTTTGTACCTCTTTTACCTTTGTATCTATCCTTTTCACAATCACCCCTTTCTCAGCCTCCATCTTCTTTTCTAACTTATTTTTCTCCAAATCAATTCTATTCAATAGTTCCCCTTTTTGTTTCCCCATACTATCTTTCGTGGTTTTCCTTATCTCTTCCACATCTCTATCATGTTCCTTTTCCAGTTTATTTAGTTTATCATTTATCTTATTCGTTTCCTTCTTTATTACCTCGATTTTTTTATTTACTTCCCCTTTAAATTGTACACTAAATTGTTTCCAATTATTCTCCATCTTCTCAGCCATTTTCTCTACATTTTCCTTACACTCTATTCTCATTTCTGCCATACTCTTATCAATTTTTTCTCCCATGGAAGCCATACTCTTATCAAATTTTTCTCCCAACTTATTATTTTCTAATTTCATCTCATCCATTTTATTATCAAATTTTTCTCCCAACTTATTATTTTCTAATTTCATCTCATCCATTTTCTTATCAAATTTTTCTCCCAACTTATTATTTTCTAATTTCATCTCATCCAATTTATTACCCAAATTTTTTATTAGCATCTCAATATCCACGCTTGTACTATCACTTCTTTGCTTATCACTCTTTTCCCCTATCGTATTCATATTATCACTATTACTGACGTCTACATTTTCTGTCACTGATGCTTGCCCTTTATCACTTTCATCAAACATTTCGTTTAAACCGATCACTTCCTCGGATTCCAAATTCTCAACCTGCGCACACTGAAATTCTGGTTCCTGCGAATTTTCCATATTAATCACACGTTTTTTACTTCTAAGAAGCATATATCAAACAAAAGAAAACCCCAAAATATTAATTAAAAAACACATGTATTAATTTTTGTAAGCAAAAGATTGCGTACTTGTGGAAATTGCACAGTAAAAATTGCAAAACACAGAATTTAAATTTTACCCGAGAGGAACACGAAAGAAAGCAAAACAAAAAACTATTACTCTAAATTTTGGAAAGATTACCTTTTACAAAATTAGCTTCTGCAGTACTTCACCGTTGAGAGAGATCGTAAGCTCACACGGTTGGGCGCCAAAATGTACTATTTTTTTGTATATAAATACATTTATTAATTTAAAGTACAAATATGATCAATTTTAATATTTTTGTTTATTAATTTAAGTGAAGACACGGGCTTACTCTCAGGGGATTTTGGGTCTCTCAAGAGATGGAGTATGCATTAGCTGAAAATAGAAAAAAAATCATTGAATGTTATTTATCCAGAGCAATGAGCAAGTTTCACAATTTTTTTTATCGCTTACCCACAATTACTGGGCCAACAAACATCCACCTCTCGAATGTTTGTGCGTCTCTCTGGCGTCTTGCAGGATTCGACCACGTCTGCTCACGTCCGTCCACTCGCCTGCCTTCTGGGGTCGAGCCAAGTCCTCTCCTCTCCTTGTTTCACTTCTCTTCTGGGGTCTGGATATCTGCTCTCTGGTTATCTGCTCTCTGGATATCTGCTCTCTGGTTCACTCGCCTGCCTTCTGCGCTCTGCTCCACTCGCCTGTCTTCTCGGGTCTGGTTATCTGCTCTCTGGATATCTGCTCTCTGGTTCACTCGCCTGCCTTCTGCCCTCTGCTCCACTCGCGTGCCTTCTGGGGTCTGTTCGCGAGCCACCCATCGGCTTCCCTTTTAAACCTTCCGACGGGAATTCCCCTATTTCTCAACATTTCGGGGTTCCCCGCCCTCATTTTTCCCGCGGGGGTTCACCATCGTCATTTTTTATATACGCTCGGCGGGCCTCCCCCGTGGGGAACCACCATCTTTCGGCCGACTAGCCATTGTTGTTGGCCGAACTGCGCCTCATAACGCCACAACCTTACAAAATCCGCCTTTTTATCACAATATATATATATATATATATATATATATATATATATATATATATATATATAAATCTAGAATTTTAAACAATTTATTCACTGATTATTAACTTGTATTTTGATGATAATATTCAAGTGTCTTGAGAGGCCCAATATAATACCCATTTTATAAAAGTTGTCATTGTAACTGTTAATATTTTGATTGTAATAAAATTAGATATTTTATTATTAAATATTGTTATTAAGTTATAAAATATTTCTAAAAATATATCATTCAATCATTTTAAATTATTATAATAACATTTACATTCATCAAACACAAACTCGTATCACAGGTTGTTTATTGGGTCTCAAAATAAGTGTGAAATCTAAATATGGTTTTGCGAATGAAACTTAGTAATCGAATTAATTATTATGAAAGAATTATACTGTTACATTTTCGATTGATATTAAATATTATAAATAAATTAAATGTATCTAAAAATTAATTAGTGTTAATTGCAATATTATCATAAACATCTGTAAAATTTAAACAATACATAATGCAATCAACTAAAATATTTATTACAATTTGAAGATGTAATCCTGTCGAAATTATTGACCTTGAAATATGATGGCACAAGAACATTGCAGTTTACATAATCGTCTTCAACATACCTTTCTTTATTATATCTAATAATCCAATATTTGGTACTTGTTCATTGTACATTCACTTTTCACTGATAAAAAAAGAGACCGTGGCATTTTTGCAAAACTCACAAAACATTAAAAATCACACTCAAATTCACCAAACGTTGACTGTAGGGGATCACAAGAAGAACTACAATGCAGGTGAACACGTGCCACCTTTATCACCACTGAACCAATGCAGCTTCACCCGCGTGCACCATTCCACGCCTCCAGAAATAGATCCTGCTACCAATGCAAGATACCACGTCGTGATATTATAGCAAAGAAGCTATTGCTCGCTGCTCAAATCCACAAAGGAGCAAACTTCCACATCAAACATTCCAATACTTTACTTTAATCTCCGTTCAATGTAGAATATGTCCTTACACAGTTTACCATGAAACTGTACTTCTTGAATATTCAATTTTTTTTTCTGTTATAGTTTTTAAACCAGTTGTGAATATGTGGGTGACTTATTCACGTCTGTTTTCTTTGAATTCCAGCTTCCGTCTTTCCTAGACCTAAGAATTCAGGCGCTCTCCTTCGAAATGCCCACTTACAAAATCTCTCCACGAATTACTATGGAATCAGCTGCTACGATCCTTGGAGGCACAACTTATTCTGGCGTGGAGGAAAAAAATTCCGTCACCGACATCTGGCAAGCTGGATTTTTTTTTCAACTCGCGCCGCGGATTAAGTACCTCAGAAAATCCATCAATCTTCATTAACAGTGATAAAAATCGTGGTTATCCTTCCTTTCTCATTTTCTCACAGGTTCGAATATCATTTCAATCAGTTCTGGGAACAACAATAAGAATACCGTGAATACCCTTCTTTTATCATTTTCTCGGTTTTGAGTCATAATTCAAATCATCTATCCCACAGCAATGCGTGTATTACAATATACATGTTGTGTTTCAATTGTTTTTAGTTGTTTGTAATAAATGTATTGGTATAACTTCTATCTACTGTTAATTTGTTTCCATTGTTGAGTTCTGTATTAAATCGCGCCGAGTCCTCAATGAAAGATGCATGTTATTACGAGGTATTGCTTTTTAATTCATACAAAGTGCACAGAAGATAAAAAAAAGTGTCAGAAGTGGGATGAAGAGCAGATATTTGTGAATTATGTGTCGCGTGATTTTCTACGTTGGATCTAGTTCGTGGTCGACCAATATGGCGCACGTTTCGCCTGAACTATTACGAGAATGATCGGAAATGCTTGTCAAAGACGTACAAGCCACAGCTGAGAAGATGAAGCTGTGCACAAACATTTTCCATGGGCGAATATCGTTGCAGTGGCAGAACCACAATCGAAGACTATTTTACACGACCAATCTGACGGTCAGTATTAGCAGAAACTGCCAGTATTGTTGGGTGTGAACGGTGGACTGACACCGTGAATCACGGATATCCAGATATTTTGTTGTCTTAGGGTCAATCTTGGGGGTATTTTGCCCCGCTTGGCAAAGTGGTGAGGCCAGGAAAAGAATTTCTACCTGGTACCGCTGTTTGCCGTTGCTGAGGGGAATTACCCCAAGCGGCCCAGAAGAAGCAACTTTCTCAATAGCTGCAAAATTTTATACAATTCTTTTTCAGTCATTGCGCAAAGCGGCTCCACAAAGAGTTTCGGACAAATTGTAAAGAAAATGAACATGCTACGTCACGTGCTACACATTCATTGTCGTCAATTTACTCTGCATTCTCGGAAAAGGCACGTGTGTGGTTGAGCCGCAATTACTTGAATTAATATTGCTGCAGTGCTTGGAGTTTAAAAGAAATGTAGGATATGCGGTACAATAATTTCCGATACGCAAAAGGAATGTCAGTTACAATAAAACGAGAAAATACACACAACCAGAGAATTTTTGAAAAGGCGTTTAATTAAAAGTATTAGCGGCAGTTATTTTATGTATATTTCATATTAAATAGTTAAAATACTCGTAAGAAATGTTAATCATTGCCTGCTTGTTGCTAATTTATGCCCTTAAGATTAAGTATTTCACTGTGATTTATATCCTAAGACGTATAATAGGCGTAGTAACAATTTAGAACATCTATCAACCTATTTATACTATATTTATACTAATCAACTTTCACCCCATTAACGGATCTCTCCAAATAAATGCAGAATCATGTTTTTGTGGTATTCAGTCCTAAGACTCCATGCTAATCTAGCCTGCGCAAGCCTTTTCATTTCATCATATCTAGCACAACCCGCCTAATCTGCTTAGCGTATTCTATCCTTGGCCTCCCTCTTCTGTTTTTACTCCACAAACTTCCCTCTAATGCTAATTTTACAAGACCCTCTTGCATAAAACGTGGCCTTTTAATCTATCCCTTCTCTTGGTCAACGTCCTCCATATTTTTCGCTTTTCCCCTATTCTGTTTAGAACTTCCTCGTTACTTCCTCTATCAATCCATAAGATTTTCAGCATTCGCCTATAGCCCCATATTTCAAAGGCTTCTATTCTTTTCCTTTCACCAACTCCTATCGTCCACGTTTCTCATCCGTATAACCCCACGCTCCTTAAGAACATTTTTAGCAACTATTTCTTAATATTCACACTTATATTACCCGTAAGTAAATCCCTCTTCCTTGCCTGTGCTATCCTACTCTAGTTATTACGCTTCCCAAGAAGCAGATTCCTTAACTTCAGTCAAAATATCCCTTCCCAATCTAACAGCCTTTGTTATTTCAGTGTTTCACAAAGTACACTTCATTACCTTGGTTTTCCCTCTGTTGTTGTTGGTAATCTGTCCTAAGACTGGTCTGACGCAACCTATCTTGCGCAAGCATTTTCATTTCCTTATAACTAGCACAACACATCCTCCCTAATTGCTTAGCATATTACACCAATTTGGACCCATTATTTTATTCTATTATCCTTTTTTCTGCATAGATGCACTTCAACCATTTAGAGAAATTTCTTGAATCCGTGCTTGTTATGAAATAATGCATTTGTCGCTGAATTTACACAGTAAATAAATACGTATACTTTTCGCAAGTTTTAACGATTCTTTCAGTGACAATTGACATACGACCTTATAAACATTATATCTTTCTTTTCCCAATTGTTTCAAATTTTTTCAGTTTACTTTATAAAAGCCATTTGAGTAAGGCACAAAGTCAACTTGGAAACGTCGGCATACCTAAATTTGTTACGTAGTTCTCTTTATTTTATAAGGTTTGTCTGCTAATATAAGGTCGTATCTATTTTCATTGGTTTCACAGACGTTAATTTTACATTACTGCCATTATTATAGTGAAACCGGTTGATCTGTTTTAAATGGACAACTGCTCCCGCTGGCAACTGAATACTGTCAGTCTGGTTCACCTCATTACCCTTGGACTGTCATCATTCAGACTCAGTCTTGATTGGCCATGTCAAGGGGTTCCCCTTGATGTAACTTGGACAGTTTGTACTATGAAGCCTCAGATAAAAATAAGCAAAATTTCAGTTGGAAATTTTCGTTTCTGGCTGAGATTCGGGCTTTTTCGTAGAAATCTGCGCTTCGTCGGAGACGACGTCGTTTCAAAAGTGCCACATTTCAGCTTCAATATTGTAACAGTTATTAGAGAATAGACCCTTAAAATTCGTTTCCAAGATAAATCTCGTGCATAGATTATGAAAATAATAACAATTATTTAAATAAGTTTAATTCCTCGCAGCTATGAACCCACAAAATTGGCGAAAAAAATTGTGCCAATTTATTTTTTGCAATTTTAAAGAATCCTACAGAGATAAATAAAGAACGTACGGTATTCATATTTTGTAGTTTGCATGTCTAGACGAGTGTCTACAAGTCAA
>JAEMUL010000197.1:0-11638 GCA_034510155.1 Eucriotettix oculatus | reverse complement strand
CAGAAGAAAGCATAAAAATATGTCGAAACGTCGTTACAACTAAATTTAATAATAAAAAGTCTGTAAAACGTCATCAATTGTTTAATTGTATATCAAAAACGTTCAATTTTAACCTTTAGTTAATTATGTTTAAAAACATTTCTCAAATTACTTAAGTCAGCATTTTATCATTAAAGCATTAGAACGCAGAGTCACTGGTGAATTTTTGGTTCAGGAACTCTTTTAAAAATAAATAAAAATTCTAATAATCATATAATGATATACAAATTCAAATACGATTTGGAGAAATGAAACGGTATTCTGAGGTTGGTGTGTCTGTAGTGCGGCGATGTTAATACTGAATACAAGATTTCAGAAGGTTTCTCTTGTTTGGTGGTCACTTAAAGTAATTCGTTTGCTGTAATGACATTATACAATTTAGTTAATTTGTGCTCGACTTTCGCGCTGTTAGTTCTTTTGCACATTCTGCACGAGTCACATGTGCACACAAAATTAATGTACGCCTAGTGATATTATCGTGACGTCTCTGGAAATACTGATAACCCGCATTCTATTCCTACAGGATCCTTTCTAGAATACAAATATTAATGTCTCAAATTACAAATTTTCTCTTATCTACGCTTACTTTGTAATGAGTTATGTACTTATATTGGTATCGAATCTAGCATAAAATGTTATTATAAAAGTATGTATTAGAAACAGCAGTTGTGCTTTTCTGTGAACACACACACACACTACACACACACATATATATATATATATGTTAGTATATATAATATATATACAAGATAGTGATGGGGAAATTGAAATATTTTTAGTCTCCAACATGTCCCCAAACCTTGCGCCAAATTGTTCGTACATTGTTCTCACAACAGGAAGAGGCTACTCCGACTGAAGTTTTTTCAAATGTGGAGGTTCCAGAGTTCACCCAAGAGGAACTGCAAAGGGCTGTTAAGCGAATAAATATATAAATAAGGCGTGTGGCCCTGTTGGTGTACCAAATATTGTAATCAAAGCTGCGATGAAAGCAAGACCAGACGTTTTCATTGACTTGTTTCCTGAGCCTTGGAAACTTCAACGAGTGGTATTACTGCCAAAGCCAAATAAACCGCCCGGACTTCCATCATACCATCCACTCTGTATGCTTGATACTTTGGGGAAAGTGTTGGAGCGGTTGGTATATAATAGACTGTTGAAGGCGGTAGAATATAGGAATGGTTTTTCCGACAGCCAGTATGAATTTAGGAAATGGCGCTCAACCATCGATGTAGTTAATTTGGTAGTGGAAACCGCTCTCCAAGCTATTCGGGGGAAGAGATGGAAAAGAGGCCCTAAAAATACTGCGTCATAATCACCTTGGACATCAGAAACGCTTTCAACTCGGCAAGATGGAGTTGTATCCTCGAGAAATTGCGCAGGTTACAGGTGCCATCATACATACGGAGAATTGTGACGAATTATCTCTCTCACAGAACTCTTCTCTACGATACGGAGACCGGCGTGGAAAAGTACGTAATCACAGGTGGCGTCCCACAAGGATCGGGTAAGGACGGTGGAGGACCCCTGTTTGTGAACTTTTATGTTGATGATGATGTATTAAGACTCGATATTCCCACGGAAAGCAAAATTATTGGTTTCGCAGACGACATAGCAATTGTCGTCGCTAAGCATGGGGAACAAATAGTTCAGATAGCCAATGAGGCCATTTATGTGATTGGGCAATGGCTACGGACAAATGGGACTGCAACTGGCGGAAGAAAAAACAGAGGCAGTTCTTGTCACTGGGAGAAAGTCTAGAGAATCTTCACCCTTACGGTCGGAAACTGCGAAATCTATTCGAAATCGTCTATTAGATATGTTGGTATAATGATAGATGATAGGATGTCTTTTAAACACCACCTTGATTACGTAAGACGTAAAGTAGCAGGGACAGTATCTGCACTGACACGAATTATGCCAAATGTTGCAGGTTCAAGACAATACCGGCGACTTCTTTTCGCGAATGTTGTGCGATCAGTGATCTTGTATGGTGCTTCGATATGGTGTACTGCTTTGACAGTAAAATCAAACAGGAGAAAGGTTAGTTCCGTCCACAGGCTGTGTGCACTACGCGTTACCTGTGCCTACAGGACGGTAGACATTCTGGTCGATGAGTGCCGAAGACTACAAACAAACAGAGGTCTGTAAGGCGAGAGAGTTGAGAGGCTCAAAACATATGTAGAATGGCAACGCCGTTGGGATGAGTCCAATAAGGGCCGATGGACCCATAGGTTAATAAGATCAATTAAAATCTGGATTGATCGAAAACACGGAGAAGTGAATAATTATCTCACTCAATTGTTGACTGGTCACGGCTGCTTCAGGGCATACTTCTACAGGTTTGCCATAGATAATTCACCTGCATGCCCTGAATATGGACTTAATGAGACACCAGAACACGTGTTTTACAGTTGCTCCAGATTTTCATATGAGAGACGAGCATTAGAAAACGATATTGGAACTTCAATAAGACCAGATAATTTGGTACCCAATATATTGCTTACACCTAATACCTGTAATAAAGTCAGCGCATATGCCTCTACAGTAATTCAAAGATTAAGAAATTTCGAAAAAGAGAGAAATAATTATTTTTAAAGGAGACAGAGAGAGCTTGACGCTACGACTGCTTCCTGTGAAGTAATGTCTAACGACGGTCCCACAGGAAGATGCACACAGTCATCATTGGAAAGGGAGGTGTTTTTAGTGGGTAGAATCCAACACGGACTCTGAGATAGTGTCTTTAGAAGATTTTCACCTGCCCTCTCAAAAAAAAGTATATAGGGTTGTTAAAATGTAATTAATTCTTTGGGATGTGTTGTTGAATAATAACTGCGAGTCGCAAAAAAAATAAACTTGTATATAATCGTATGTAAAAATTATTTGCAACGAAGAAAAACTACTAAAATTTCATATTTCTATAAGTTCAGTTTGGTTTTAAAAAGAATGCAGGGACAAGAAAAGCAATATTGACAGAATAATAAAAAACAGTCGTATGTTCATGGAATTTGCAGATTTAGATAAGCCTTTGATAATATAAACTATAACACACAAGTAAGAATTTCGAAGAGGACAGTAATAAAATATTGAGAAAGAATGGTTATCCATAACCTACACAGAAGGCAGTTAGCACTAATTAGAATTGAGGGGCAAAAAAGAAACAGAAATCAAGATAGTAGTAAAACACGGATGCAGTCGTTCGCCCATGCTGATTAAGTTATATATATAACAGGCAAAGAAGAAAGTAAAAAGGAATGCGGAAAAGGAATCATACTGCAAGGAGAAAAAATTTAAACACCACGTTTTACGCATGGTATTGTAGCATTAGGGAAGTCAGACGAAGACTTGGAAAACGTAATAAACGGTATGGATGTTGTACTGGAGAAATAGGAAACGAGAGGTTTAGTAAAGGGAAAACTAAGACGATGCATTTTGCTATGAGAAATAGTGGAATAACAATACGTTTTTGATTGGAAAGGGATATTTTGAAGGAAGTTAAGGTATTCTGCTACTTAGGCTGCATAAAACGAGGGATGGTAGAAGTATAGTAGACATGAAGTGTAGGATAAAAGGTAAGAAATGTTTTCGCAAGAAAGAGGAATTTACTTACGGCTATTATAGGTATTAATATTAAGAAATCATTATGAAAAATGTTCGTATGGGGTGTGGCGTTATATGGGTGCGAAACGTGGACGGTAGGAGTTACAGAAACCAAGAGAATAAAAGCATTGAAATGTGGTGTCAAAGTAGAATGTTGGAAATCGTATAGGTTGATAGAGTAACTAATCAGGAAGTTTTAAGATGAATAGGGGAAGAGAGAATAATATGGAGGTCTTTGACCAAGAGAAGGGATAGGTTAATATGCCGTGTTTTGAGACGTGAGGGTCTTGTAAAAATAGCATTAGAGGGAAGTGTGTGGGGTATGAACAGAACAGGGCGGTCAAGGATGGAATCCGCTAAGCAGATTAGTAGATATGTAGAAATTAAAAGCGCAGAATAGGATGGAATGTAGGGTTGCATCAGACTAGTCTAACAAAAACTGTGTTATTTACTTGTTCTTGCTTGACTTGTGGAGGGTTTGAAGCTGAGACGAAACTGACAGTGTATTTTTTACTTCTTTTTATTATGATAACTTATATAAGAGGATTTACAGTTGTTTTTACGTGGTATGTAGTATTTATTCGGCAAATGACTACATTATGCAGTTGATTGTCCAGTGACAAACAATTTTATAGCGATAGAAATGGATAAGCAGTGAATATAATTTTTATTGCGGTTATCAATATTTGTTTAGATTATTATTTGCGGTGAATATTATCATAATTTGTGGTTGGAGGAGTACCAGATAATAGAGAATTAGAGGAAGAGGGTTTTTTTTGAGAGTCGGAGAATAGGGTGCCAGCTAACTAGGGTTAAACCCTGAGAGAGAGTGGAAGGATGTAGTCGATTGGTAGTTTTTGTTTGAGTCTGCTGTTGTGTGAGGGAGGAGGAGGTGGAGACGGCTATGACCAGTCACATTGAAGTGATTGAAGGAGTTTTTGATTAAGCAGTATGTGCCTCATTTTTTTGTAGTTGAGATCAGTGGAATCTGGATGTTATTGCGAATTGCTGAGTTTTGAAGATACCATGGGGAGTTGGAAATGAATCTAAGGATTTTGGTTTGCTTGGGTTGAATTTTATTTGAATTGGAGTTGGGAGTTGGAACATGCGTATGACCATATGGGGCGGATTCGGGAGAGGTAAATAAGTGGATGTGGAAATTGGTGCGTTTTTGTCGAGGAGTGGATAGAGTAATTTTATTTTAGTGTTAATTTTGGATGAAAGGTGGATAAGATGGGGTTTCCAGGAAAGTTTAGAGTCTATAATAAGCCCGAGGTAAGTGATGGAGTTTTTTATGGGGATTTAAAAGCCAACAAGATAGAATGAATGAGTAAGGGGATGTTTGGTTTTGAGGGTGAATGAAAATATATTTGGAAGGGTTTATGCTGACCCTCCAGTTTTTTGCCCAGATTTCCAGGTCCTTTAGAGCTATTTGAATGGTACGAACACCCAAGGTGAAAGAAAGGATTTGGTGGAGGATAGCTATGTTATGGGAGTAAATGTTAAACAGAAAGGGGGCTAATACGCTACCTCGTGAGACGCCAGAGAAGATGGCGAAGGTTTTGGAGAAATGATTGTTAATTTTGACATCAGTGTATGACGAAACATTGCTTTCTGCAGCAACATCTATCCTCCCACGAAGCTACTCGTGTGGTAATGCTATATCATCCCTATTGTAGACGATTGCTAATAAATGAAAACATATTGGAAAGAGACATTGGACATTTGCTTCGGAAAAAGTCCTTCACTCACGAACTGTGGTTAGAGTTTCATGTTATCATAATATTAACCAGGGAATAAATGAGTACATAATATAAACTCACATAGTTTTATCCTTGCCCGAGTCCACTTCCCCCATGGATCATCCGACATCGCCTCTCTGTTGATCTCAAATGCCAGGACATCCAGAGGCATCGCCATGACTGACAGATTTCACCAAACAAGTGCAGCCTTCCTTTCAGTATCGTTAAATTAAAATTTAAATGTTATAACAGTGTCAGTCCTTTTTGTTCATAAATAATGTTCTACATCAGTGATGGGCAAACTTTTTAAAGGAAAAAAAACTTAAGGCGGGCCAAAATATATATTTGCTTAAAATAACAATGATGCATTCAAAAAAATTCTTGAATTTTTGTGATACTAAACCCTATTAATGATTGAAAGATTATTAAGGAGAATGTGATGAATGAAACTGTGACTGCTTTCCTAAAACGAAAGAGAGATGAAAAGAGAAAAAAAAACATTTTTCTTATAGACTGTATTCACTTTTTATTCGTCAGATTGGGAATAATGTCGCATGGGCCGGATAGAACATTTCGGAGGGCCGCATCTGGTCCTCTGGCCGTAGTTTGCCCGTCACTGTTCTACATGGTTCCCCACATAAGTGACCCTTGCTTTAAAAGTTATATTCATTGGATACTTACTGTGTCCAGTACTTTCCATTTAATTTTTGTTTGTTATCAAAAAATATCATTAATCACCTTGTTCAATAAATGCTAATTTTGATTTTAAATTTATTTCTAACGTTGTTGTTTATTTTCCATTAAATTAAAATCCATAAAAGTAATAAATATTAAAAATTGGCTTCCACCAACGTGGCGTTTCATTAAATAAAGTAATAAATATTACAACGTAACTAACAGCACTGCGGACTGATCTTCTTCCAAACAGTCTCAATAATTTTCCTCTACGTTTATTGGTTCATATACATTGAAAATTAAACATAAAATCAATTTTAATATTATAATTCGTTAAAATTTCAGGAATGATTAGTGTCATAACGCACTTAAAATGTATTTATATTGTTTTCAGTTCACTGCCGTGGACTCAGATATATTGGAATAAATCAAAAATTTATCAATAATTCCAGTAATGAAATAGTAATTCCACTACATACAATAAAAAAGGATTTTGCGTGGTTTATTTCTCGTAAGTTACTTAAATTCACAGGATTCTCCATTTGGAGTATATTAATAAAAGAATTAGTAAAAACAATAAATTCAAGTGTCTCGAATTTCAAAGCGAAACCAAAACTGCGCGGCCTCTACAAGGCCAAATTTTACTACGCAGCATTATTATTATTATTTTATTGAATGTATGATGCTCTGAGTGATAGACTCATTGCAACGGTAATATTTGTGGACCTGGTTAAAGTTTTCTTAAATTTAATATGCCACGATTTACCAAACATTATTACTTTTCATTCTATTTAAAACGAAATATGTCAGTGCTTTACTATGACGACAAAAATTTGGTCATTTCGATAAAGACTACGATATGTTAACGGCGAAAGCATGCATTGCCATATACCACCTAAATTTATGATTTATTTAAAATATATCGTGTATTAATCTATAGAAAATTGAAATGCTACCTTTTCTACAAACCTTACAAATTATCTCCTAATAAGGAATGTATGAGTTTGAAGATTGATGCAGAGTTTGAGTTCAGAAGATCCTCATTGATACTTCAAAAGAAATATAGCACGCTTTTTTCCATTCAGTAATGTTTAATGGATTAATACACTGAAATTGCTCTAGTCACGAGTTATATAACAAATTTGCAAAATAGAAATTCAGACAGCGATGTGAAGTTAAATTTGATTAACAAATGTTTAATACGGTTATTCTTTACACGTCACGTAATTCCGCAGAAAGTTATATATAATTTAATAAAACTTTGGATGTTCATCGTTCCAGTTGTGTACTTAGAGTTTAGTTTATATAACCGCCCACAGCGGCAGTAATCCGTTATAAACTAATACAATTGTGTTCAGAATATAGAGAGTAATTAATTGTAACGAAATAAAATTGAGAAATGAGTCGGTAATGTATGTTTTGAGCATGTGAACATTTTTACGCCTAAGCCTTGATGTAATCAGAATTCTTCACGCAGATGGATGTTGCCTACAGCGCATCACTATTTATTTCAATGTATTTGGGTCAGGTTTTCTAGGGTTTTCCTTGAGTCTCTTTAGGTGAAACATCGGATAGGATCCTTAAACCATAGCCCGGGGGCCCTAGTCAACCCTTGGCTACTTTGATCTATCTTCCGCATCGCCCTTTTAAATTCCCTTCCTATGATATTAAAGGGGAGTTGCCTGTTTCAGGATCACCCTCATGTAGCCTGTTAACCCAAAGACAAGGAATTGTTGAATTGTTTGTTAATGCTATTTCTTTTCTAACATATGTTGTTCGAGCGTTAGTATCAGCCGTAATTCTTCGCAGCTACACTGAGAGACAGTTTAGCCATCCCAAACTCCGACGTAGCCAGAGAAACCCAGAAGACATCAAGAAATATTAATTGCTAATCACATCCATTTAACATTTGTCTTTGGCAAAGAGTGCTCTCAAATATTATCCCAAATTGCTGCGAACGAAGTTTTCGTATGTTTGTAAGCAATTAGGTAGCAAGAAGTGAACTAATAGTGAATATTAAAACTTTATTTTATTTGTTAAATAAATTTATTTATTGTTTACGAAAATCTATTGTGTGTTCCCTACCTTAAAGGTTCGAGTTAATGGTTAAATATTAATAACGATTAAAACCAGGTCGTTTGGGACGTCGCAGCGATAATAATTTCTGCCGAGTGTAATACAAGTTTTAAATCCCTATACCAGAACCTAGGCATTTTAACTGCATCCATAAATATTAAAGTCCGTCTGGCGTAACAATGTAAAAACATCGTATAATTATTTTTGAAATGAAGAATCGTTACTCGAATATAATCTGTATAATATAAACAATAAAAAATTAATATAAAAACAGAATTTATTCATTATTCATGAATCATACTAATGAAAATTGAATTTGACTACAATAGCCCTGAGTGAAATGACCGGAATCCCATGGAAACCTTCGGGTTTAGCTTCCTTAAATAAACCACGTTGCAAAGAGTACATTTATAACCGTATTTTCTTATTAAAACTTTCCTCTTAAGCAAGGTCGTTGGTACACCACCATGAAGAAGAAAGCTGATCTGTTCTCAGACATGCTTTCCAGGCAGTTAACACCGAACACTGTTCAGGGCCCAGCAGAAGAACAATTCATCTTGAATTCTGTGAATGAACCACGTCAGCTTATGCCTTTCTTAGAATTCTTCTCTCCTGGAAAAGTGAGGAAATTAATAAACAATCTTAAACTTAAGAAATCACCGTGAAATGGCTTAATTACTGAAAACCGTATCTCGAAAAGGTATTTGGCAGTTGATACAAATATGCAATTCAATACTACGCACACCTCTTATTCCTCACTATTGGAAGCACGTCTACATTATAATGACCCACAAACCAAATAAAAGGAAGGATCCAATCCCACTCTTTTCCAAAATTTTGGAACGACTAATTCTACCAAATCTTATAAAAATTGATGAGCAAACTACGGCCCGCGGGTCAAATGCGGCCCACTGAAATGGTCTATCCGGCCTGCATAATATTTTTGTGAAAGGAAATAGTTCTCAGCAAGCAGCTAGTTATGTAAGTTGTAACATACAATAATTCTAAAAGTAACAAACCTCTGTCTGTTTGTTAAATAATGCATGCTCAAAGTTTGCGATACTTTATATCCTGGCAAAAGATTTCGGAAAACAGCAATAGATAAAAAATATTATCATAGTTGGAATCAAAATTTGACCAATATAAATTCTGCTCGATTACTATGGATGAGAGATGTGATATAAATAATACTGCACAGTTTCCATTATTTGTAAGAGGTGTTGATGAAAACTTCTGTATTACAGATGAACTGGCATGCATGAGGTCGTTGAAGGGGCATACAACAGGGTTAGATTTTTTCATGAATTTATGAAAGGAATTTCAATATCACGAGAAAAAATCTGGATTTGTTGGGATTTTTAATGAAAAATATCGAGATTATAATGTTATCTGGGCTGCATTGCTTTATCCATCAAGACGCCCTTGCGTAAAACTGCTTCGGATATGAAACCTATGTTTGACGTTATTGTGAAGTCGATCTCGAGGGCTTGCTCACAGATAATTTCTGGAGTTTTTAGAATCCATGCAGTCTGAGTACTCTGATTTGTTCTAATGCTCTATTATTGTGAAGTCGATCTCGAGGGCTTGCTCACAGATAATTTCTGGAGATTTTAGAATCCATTACAGTCTGAGTACTCTGATTGTTCTAATGCTCTATTATTGTGAAGTCGATCTCGAGGGCTTGCTCACAGATAATTTCTGGAGTTTTTAGAATCCATACAGTCTGAGTACTCTGATTTGTTCTAATGCTCTAAAGTAAGGTGGCTTAGCGCTTGCTAAGAATGCCTTGTCTCACTTCTCGTGGTTGAGTTCAATAGCCCCGGGGATGATGGAAAAGCTTAGAGTTTCGAAGATGGTTTGAAATGATTGAATTACAATGTAATACTCAACTCAAACAGTTGTCTCTTAAAGTTTAAAAATTATATTTCTACAAGTTTTTGTCGAAACCTCTTCCCTAAATTTTATATCTCATGCCCGGAAAGTCTACTTCATCATGAGTTCAATACGAGGATTAATAGAGGCAAAACCAAGGTAATGGAGTGTAGTACGGGAAACCGTGGAATAACAAAGGGTGTTAGATTGGGAAGGTATATTTTGACGGAATCTAAGGAATTCTGTTTCTTTGGAAGCGTAATAACTAGGGATGGTGGAAGTATAATAGACATAAAGAGTAGGATAGCACAGGCAAGGAAGGCTTTCGCGTAAAAGAGGAATTTACTTACGGGTAATATAAGTGTGAATACTAAGAAATCGTTGTTAAAAATGTTCGTATGGAGCGTGGCGTTATATGGGTGCGAAACGTGGACGATAGGTGTAGGGGAAAGGAACAAAATAGAAGCGTTTGAAATGTGGTGCTATAGCCGTATGCTGAAAATCAGATGGGTGGATAGAATCACAAACGAGGAAGTTCGAAACAGAATAGGAGAAAACGAACAATATGGAGCATGTTGACTAAGAGAAGGGTTAGATTAATAGGCCACGTTTTAAGACATGACGGTCTTGTAAAATCTCCTTAGAGGGTAGTGTGTGGGGTAAGAACAGAAGAGGGAGAAGGACAAGGATGGAATATGCTAAGCAGATTAGGAAGGATGTGGGTTGTGCCTGTTGTAAGGAAATGAAAAGGCTTGCACAAGATAGGTTAGCATGGAGGGTTCCATGGGACTAGTCTTAGGACTGAATAACACAACAAGAAGATTTATCAAAATTATATGGATAAAGTTACAAACGATGAAGGTCTATGATGAATAGGGGAAGGCCAAAGAATATAGAGAATCGTTGAACAAAAAGAAAAGGGATAGATTAATAGGCGACGTTTTGAAACACGAGGGTCTTGTACAATTAGCATTAGTGGGAAGTGTGTGCGGTAAGAACAGAAGAGAGAGGCAAGGATGGAATACGTTAAGCAGATTATGGAGTATCTTGGTTGGTCGTTTATAAGGAATTGAAAAGGCTTGTGGAAAATAGGTTAGCGTGTACCCCCCCTCCATGCATCAGACCCGTCTTAGGACTGAATACCACAACAACACTTTTGTAAACAATGTTTTGTACAATTAAACTCTGACAGAGTTACCTTAGAGAGAGAGCTTCTCTTCTAAGAATAAGTGCATCGCAGTTCGAACCAAATTTTATAAATGCAGACACTTTCGTTTATCACATTCTCCTTCATAATCTTATAATCTTTCAGTCATTAATAGGTTTTAGTGTCACAAAAAATACAAGTACTTTGTAAAATGTATCATTGTTATTTTTATAAAAAATCATGTTGGCCCCCCTAAAGTTTTTTTTCTTTTTCTTTGGCCCTGCCTTTGAAAAGTTTGCCCATCACTGTCATAGAACATATGTCTCACCTTATTCGCGCTTCACAATTCGGATTTCGATCCCGTCATTCATGCCCGAAGCAGCTCCACCGTGTAATTGACACTATCGTGGGAAGTTTTCAACAGAAGAAGGTCTGTCTAGGAGTATACTTGGGTGCAGATAAAGTGAATAATCAAGGTCTCTTCAGTATA
>JAEMUL010000196.1:0-11696 GCA_034510155.1 Eucriotettix oculatus | reverse complement strand
ATCCCTATTGGTCCAAATTTTTTATTGAAATAAGGAATTCTCTGTGTAACCCTCTGACGCCGTCTCTCTGCCACACTGTGCTCTGATTTTCTTCTTATATTTATCGTAAAATGGGCTGTAAATTAAACAATTAATTTATTCTTCTTCAAGGAATTTATTAAATTTTTTTTAAAAAAACTAATAATTTTTCCCCTTACTTTTATCAGTCACTTCAATAAGCCAAAACTATATTTTAGTTTTGATTTCAAACTATATTTGGAAGAAGCTTTCAGCAATTGCCATGTTCATCTACAAAATGAAATAATGATCAACTAATTACACATACTAATAACCTAAAAGCCGACCTCCTGTGGTGTAGTGGCTAGCGTTGCTGCCTCATAACTCAGATGTCCCGGGTTCGAATCCTTGCATGGGCTTGGATGTTTGTGTCATCTTGGTCGCGAGGACCGGGATTAAGGCTGAGGGGGAATTGATACACTGACCACGTATCACCCAAAATTCGGAATGTGTCACGCCAAATGACAGTCCGCAGCCGCCTCGGTAGGCCTAGGCCCTCAAGAGGGCTGTTGAGCCATTGGAAGAAGAAGAAAGAAGAAGAATAACCTCAAAATAATAGAATATCACTCATTATTTTAAACCAATAGATAGTAAAACACCAAAATTAAATAATACAGATGATAATGATGTAGTTAGACAAGAAAAAAACAATAACAGATAATAACGTATATTGATACATTAACACCTAAAATAATAAAAGTTTTTTAAAATAATGGTATTAATGAAATAAAATTTGGATTAAAGCCTGAAAACAAGATATAAAATTATTTAACTAAACTTAAAGGTAAAGTTCAGATAAAAGAACAAAATAATGTAATATATAAAATTAATTGTGATGACTGTAACAAAAATTAAATTGGACACACAGGAACGAAAGTAATGCTAAGAGTAATACCAAAACAATGACAGCCTTGTCACTACACCATTTAAACCTAAAACATAAAATAGATTATGATAATGTAAAAATTATACATAAAGAAAATAATATAATTAAAAGCAAGATTTTAGAATCCTTTTACATTTTTAAAAACAATAATGGTATGTATTCCAGAAAGGAAAGTGAAGACATATCCAAACGCTACGCCAAAGTTTTAGAGTAAAACAGAATTTTAGTTAAAATTTAAAAATTAGATGTTTTGGACTTAGACGTATCGAATCTCGTTCCACAAGATTCGATAAGTCGTTTTGAATATTTAGATTATTATTGACACTTTGACATTTAAATTTTGACGTGGCTAAATTTTAGGATTAATTGAAAAAATTTTCAAAGTAAATGTTTCGACGATTCATGGATATATGTTGTCGTTTGTCCTTGGTGGGCATATGAGCATGAACTTCTGGAACTCCGAAGTGCGCAAAATGCTCGGTGTAGGCCTGCACAGTCTGGAATCGCATACTAATCCATTGAATAAAATTAGAAATTTTATGTGCTTATATTTTTAAACATTATATCATAGAAAAAAACAAATGTTTTATATCATAATTTTAAACAAGTTTCCATATTTATATATAATTTTTTTGTAATGTTTAAAAATAAATAAAAAAAATTGTCATTTATTTTGTAGATGAATGTGGAAATTGCCAAAAGCTTCTTTCAAATAAAGTTTTGAAATCAAAATTAAAATATAGTTTTCGTTTATTGAAGGGAAAAAAATTATAATCGCAATTAATTTCTCCTTTATTTCTACTTGAACTAACGCCTTTATCATTTAATCCATCACACTCATTGAAGCTATTTCAGAGTGCAACCTAGTTTCTTCACCGAGTCCTTCCGAAGACTATTTACATTTTTATATTTTATGAAATAATTCAAAATATTTCACGAACGAAATGTCTCAAGTTGGAAATATTTCAGGTGGCATCGAAAATAAAATTCAGTTACATTTCATATTATACATTCTTCTTTACAATTTACATCATAATGTCCACATTTACTCTGGGAAAAAATTCTTTCGTTTTATCTTCCATCGTTGACATGTTTGATTACGGCTGCAAATGAACCAATCTGTTTAAAGCCTGCAGCAATGTCTAAACACATAAAGTTTGTTCTTTTAACTGCTTTTTAATTTTTAAAAAGCAGTTACTATCCGCAGGACGTATGTTTCTAATGAAAGTAATTACTACAACAGATTGGGACATGTTTTCTCAGATTTTCAGTTTTTTTCTGCCGTCCTGTTTATACATTCTTGCACGGTATGAAATCGTCTAGTGAAACCATCGGACAAACAATAGAATTCCAAGTAATACATGTTGCAATACCGCACAAAGAACGATATCAATTTAGTTTCCTAGAACTTTTTTCTCTTTGTAATTACACTGCTTCTCTCCGCATTTAGGAAAATATGACTGACATCTGATAAGAGTCTTTTGAAGTTCTACATTTATTCCCGCTATATGCATAACTTAATTAAATCATAAATAAGATTAAATAAATTCTGTTATTAATCCGCCTATTAATGAAGCATGAAATTAACTTCAAATTAATTTAAAAGCGAATAGCTTACTTAATTACGTGTTATGTTTTATAATGAAAATATACTCCTTAGCTCTAAGCGCTCAAATAATAATAAATCACTGTAAAATGCTAAAAGGGCAGAGTGTAGATAATATTGAGTCTTCTGGAGAAAATTTTTTATTTTTAAAAATTGTCATAAAAATTTGTTGTTAAGATAGGACTGTCAACTTAAATTTATCATAATGTTAAACCAAGGTTTTGGTTAATTGTATTCTAATTTCACTGGTTGTGGTTAAAATTAGACTTTACTAATTGATAAATTTAATCCAGAAAAATGTGATTGAGCAGTTCACAAGTATAATTAATTATTACAACTGATGCTTATTATTGGTGTTTGTACAGATAGCGAATCCACTTATAGACGACAATGTATTTCTGTAAAAGATTTCCTCCGGGCATTTTCTCGACTAGAAATATTAGGAAACTTTATGGACTGATAACATATAGTTTATACGCAATACTTTTTGTAACATTTACAGCTTAAATATAATAATTGCCTTGAGGAATTGGATGCAAAAGTGAAATTGGGCAAGCTGAAAGAAATTGAGAACAATCTTGCAGTCTGGAGTCGCCCGGGGAACTGAAACATAAATAATACAATACATGTAATAATTTTTTCCTCGCCTTTTACATACTGAATACATGTTTTACCAATTTACTAATCTATAACGATATAATTATAATTACTAAGCATTAGCAACTTCTTAATTGTATAAGAAGACGTTTACTGAAGGTAACAACAAACCAAAAATTATTAATATCTATGTATTAATAATTAAAACACGATTAGGAATTTGTATTGAAAAAGTTTATTTAATAATTACAAATTCTATAAGCAATTCTATTTAATTAAATATATTCTAATTAAGAATTAAACTTGTAGGTGGACGCAGAATCGGAACAGTATGACCCAAGTCAACCAAATTGTACACCGAAAAATAGAGATCATGAAATTATTTTAGAGGATCTGAGCTGATTAATTATAAATTGGATATGCGACCGTTTGACCTCCATAACTGATATAAACCTTATAATGTGACTGTGTTATGAGACTCACACTACTTTTCATGATGGCTGCTATGTCTTAGCTATTTTCTCTATTTCTGTGATCTATATAATAAGCTATTTAAGTTACCCCCTGAACAATGCCTACAGAATGTATGCTTTTTACATTTGCCTCGCAGCTCATAAATGTTTATTGTTATTATATCTCGCCGTTTATTACGGTCATTTTAATCCCAGCTTTCTGAGCTCAACTTCCTTGGAAATTAACTACGCAAACTCTTCTTCTGTTATGGCCAAAAAATACGACTGCTAATTCTAACGTAAGTTCCGTTTTAATATCTTGTTGCTGCCGCACTCCAGGTGCGATTTTGGCAGTGCTCGATCAGATCCTCCATTTATTAGGAGACCAGACGTAGTTGTGAAGCATCGTCATTTTATGTTTTCGTTTCATTATTGTTTTAAAATGTTATAAACAATTGAAAGATTCGACGATTTCGAAGTAACATCAGTGAATCATTTCTTTACTGCAAAGACTTACGCGATAATTATGCAATGTTTAATGATTAAGTTTACCAAATGTCATGGAAATGTGAACAATTGGCCGCAGTGTTCAAGGATGATTTGATGGAAGCTGTTGGAGAAAACGTAGACCTTGGAAGACAATTTCGCATAGAGCTTTCTAGATTGCTAAGGTATCGAAAATTGTGCTCAAGATTGGTACTCAAAAATCTTAAGCCTGCGTCACATTTGAGCGAGACGGGACGCAGCAGGACATAACAGGGTGCGTGTTGATGTCACACATCAGCGGGAGCGAGGCTGATAAGATCTCGATGGTTGTCATATTAAAGGAACTGGGTAATTTAATTGTTTTATAACACAATCATAAGCTGTGCTCAAATGTTAGAATATATCATCGTCAGCAGAAAGTTAATTTCACCAAGTTTCAAACTAAGGACACAGTTACGTGCATTTATGAAGGTCAGTTATGGGTTGCAGAAGTGAATAACTTAGATGATCAAACAAAGGAGTACATTTTATATTCTGACAACCCCACAGCACTAAGTGGTTTATTCCAAAGGAATGAAACATTTAGGTGCCAATTAAAATATATTGAAGAAACATACTTTCCTGAAATTCCCCACCGTGGCCGGACGCACTTTTAATAACATAATTACATACAATGATTGTGAAACCGACATTAAAAGATAATTATAGATTAAAACACGTTTCTATGAATTAATTTTTAATATCATGTTAATCTAGGTCATTTTATTGTTTTTATTGTTTCTGTATTTCATTACGCTTTTCTAAGTTAACACTACATAATAATGTAATAAAATTTATGATAAATAGTTGTATAATGTATTGTTACTGTCAAAATAGTTTTCTTAGTTTAGCGTCAGTAAATAACTGAAGTATTATATTGATATAGCCACTTATCCTACATGGGGAAATAAAGCATTTCTTGCTATATTTACGAAACTCTTATACCAACTTTGAGATAAAGCTCGAAGTTGAAATTTATACTGTAGTTTGATCCTTAGAGACCTATTAAATGTAAAACTTTCTGATTTTCATCTGCATTCCAAACAGAGATATTGTAACTTAAACTTTGAAAAATTGAAAAATCCATTGTAAAAGGATGTAATTTGTAAATGGTACGTCACTTACCGCTTATAATATATATATATATAAAGTAACTACACCATTATGTCTAATAGCACCAAAAATAATGAGGTTCGCAAACTGTTTCTTCTTGAAAAAGTAGGGCTACTAAAATTGAATTTTCTTCATTGGAATGCGCGAATTCGTGTTACTCAGAGAATAAGAAAAAATATTATTAGGTAAGTAAATAGAAGTTTTAGAAGATAGACAAGAATGGAAAAATGTCAACCGGACCAGGGAATCGAACCCAGGACCTTGCGATATCCAGCCGCATGCTCTACCAACTGAGCTAATCCGAGTCGACGTCCCAGGACCGACTTAACACCTCTCCATTCCGTAAACCTAAGCTAGGCTCACCTACCAATTCACTAATCACAATCCTCACGTCCTAATTATAGGAAATACGTGAAGATGGACATTGCGTAAACTGATCATAGGTGCATTGAATTCTATGCTAAATTAGTGGGAATGCTCAATTTCATATAGTTAATTTTAGAAGATAGACAAGAATGGAAAAATGTCAACCGGACCAGGGAATCGAACCCAGATGTTAAGTCGGTCCTGGGACGTCGACTCGGATTAGCTCAGTTGGTAGAGCATGCGGCTGGATATCGCAAGGTCCTGGGTTCGATTCCCTGGTCCGGTTGACATTTTTCCATTCTTGTCTATCTTCTAAAATTAACTATATGAAATTGAGCATTCCCACTAATTTAGCGTAAATAGAAGTTTAACTTGTAAGTCTGAATGTACTTAAAACGATACAGTTTATTTGAAAAGAATACGACAACACAGTTCTGGATAATTTATAAAATCATAGATACATGCAATAATAATTTCAATAGTACTCCATCCCCCATCCAATTATTGCCGGTGTGTTGCGTTTTCCGGCGACATGCTGTTGACCCAGCGGGACTGGAAAACGCATCCGCCCCGCACCCGTCCAAGTGTAGCATCTTGCATTTAAATACATGTGCTGTCTGATCTTCAGCGGGTTATCCCTTTCATAAATTCGCTGATAAACACAAGGCCAAGCGATCTGGTACTGCACTGACTATTCTCACACGATATGTTGTGGGGATGATTTATTAGCTAGCGCAGTTTAAATGAACATATATGGACGTCTCAAATAAGTTCTGAATCAAAATAGAAATACGGAATTGAAACGGACTATCTCCACTCGCAATAACCTGTACACGGTTTTCTGGGTTACAAGTTCTTTAGTTGATTTCATTGAACAGGAATCCAACAGTCAACAAATACATTTATTGGAAGAAACTAAGAAAGTTCCATCGTAAAGAACGACGATTTCTATTGCATGAAATCGTTTTGATTTATGACAACTCTCGGCCACACGCCGTCATTCTCAAGATCTGATAGAGTCATTTTTTTGGGAACTATTCGACCACCTTCCCTACAATTCGCATTTGGCACCAAGTGATTTTCATCTGTTTCTTCATCTAAAGAAACTACTAGGAGGAAAATACTTCCACAACAATGTTGATGTAAAACAGAAAATGTAGTTTTGGCTTTCATCACAGGAGCCATATTTCTACGACGAAGCCATGTAATAAACTGTTTTTTCGTTACAAAAAACGCCTGAATAACAGCAGTGATTTTGTGGAGAAGTTGTGTGAATTGTAAGGTAATTATTGATAATAAAATACCTGGAAAATAATGTTCTGAAACTTTAAAAATTAATATCACTACTTACTTTGAAAAAAGACGTCCTACTTTCAAATAATTTTCTTAGATCCTGTGTTGTAAGAGGTTTTTGTAATCCGTTCTGTTGACAATCTGCCACTACACTTCCCCCATAGACTCATCCACCGAACAACGCAAGCGCATATAAGGTAATACATTAAAAAAAATTAGACTTTGAATAAATTATTTTAAAACTGAAGTCGTCCAAAATCATACGCTTAGACCAAAACCAGATGGGGGGGAGGGGGATTGATATGTGTTAATTATCCACTTAAATACACTGCTACTATAGACACACAATGACCTTATATCTATGATATTGAATCTATATGACTTATTCTTTGAATACGAATACTATTATTTTGCATACAAACACAAATAAATATTGATATAATTAAATTGATTACAGTAAGTGATTATTGCTCTCAATATGGGGAATACAAATAGATTTTTATGCAAATATTGTTGTATGATGAAGCAATACGTAAACAAATATTAAAGTTGACGTCTGAGTTACGGTCAAGTTCTGCTATATTACAGAAACTGACCTGAATATGAGATGCAAGGCTTCCCTAGAGAAATCGATCCCCGGTTTCGGGACATCTAATATCTTTGCTTCACAAAGAGCCCTGGAAATGCAGGCAGTTCCGTTCAAGCCTTGTCTGCTCAAACAAAAATTTTAAAAAATAATCCTTCTAAATCCAATATAATATTTTACTGTTTTTAAAGATCTATGACTTTTATTAGTTAAAAATAAAGATAAATTAGGTTATATTACTCAAAATTGTAATTTTTTCCTGTTCTGTTGATAAGTTAGAAGTAGTTTATTCTAAAGACGGGTGTGCGTTACAAAACATTGTCAAATAAATTCATTCTCTAAAGACAGACAAAGTATCTCCAATAAAATGTTAGATTAAGATACGTAATAAATTATTTAAAATAAAAATATTTTTAATAGAATTTGTTAAATTGAAATAATATTAGTGCGTTCGATATTGGCAATTTAACGGAAAATACGGCTTACATAAATATGTTGGGAGTACTCACAAGTACATAAGGGTTTCCAGATGTTGGTAAATTTCTCTCCTTTGTCTATAATTCTTTCTGAAATTGTGCTTTCGTTTTCGCTTCTTTCTGTAGAAAACTTTGGCGTCGAAAGGTAGCTTATAGCTAGTGTCGGCAGTTATAACTAAGATGGCGTCAGTTACCGGTAGCATTTTAGTGGCATGAGCTATACTTGCCTGTAAAAATAATAATGAAGAATAAATATAACACTGAGCCAATAATGTCCATTCCATATCCTCAAAACAAGATTGTGGAGGGTGGGGAAGTGGTGACAAGTATAACAGAGGTTATATGGGTAATTTTCCGTTGAAATTAAATTAATAAATTTGGTATACATAAATGAGTAAATATATACGAGAAGCTTCTCGTTGATAACGGCTGATACGATCACATCCCGTAAGCTTGATGGTCCAGTAATTTGATTTCTACACTTTCCAGGCATCGATACTCAAAAATTCTTCAGGTCAACGACCCCCGAATGTACCATGCTAAAACCCTCCAACCGCTAACTGTTCAATCTCGTGCGTCTTTGTTCATGCAAAATTTTTCAATCGTCAGGCCAAGTCGAGTTGCCTTCCAGCACTCCTGTCGTACAAATAATATTTATGTTATTGTTGTGGTATTCAGTCTTAAGACTGATCTGATGCAACACGCCATGCTATCAACTATTATTGAAACTACTGCCAGTGGTTATACAGCCCGACTAACAATGCGAGGAAGTTGTTATTTTACTTCGCTATGATAAATTCAATACCTCAAGCGACATCACACTTTAAAAAAATTTCAGAACTCTATACCAACTTACATCACAAGCAGGTTCCACAATAGTTAGGTTCATTATTAGCATAAATAAAATATTTTTTAAATATTCTGAACTGTACCTTATTTTCCTACTTCCACTTTAGTCATTAAAATGAGTTTTTATTAATTTAATTATCTGAGCTCCATCCAATTGAGAACATTTATTATTGCCAATTGGCAAACCTGTTAGTTATCTCTCTAATATCGGCAATTTGTAACGTTTCCCTAATTAACATTCGCAAAATACTAATATTTTTAAACCATTACACATAAACTACTCTAAATTCAAGAGCTTATTAATATTTTTACGAATTTAGTTAATTTATGAACGAATTCAACTTACATTTAAATGATCATTCATTATTCCATGCATAGATTTCTTGTTTATAAATAAAAGCTACTTCTCACCTTCTTCTAAATTATTAATGCGTTTCACATTTCAGTACAAAACAAATTTGTTTCATTATTAATAAATATTTAAATCCGGCATAATAAGTACAATGTTCTGTTGCCCTGGCAACAATTCCTTACCCTCTCTTCAATTCTACTCCCACACCATCCTCTTTCCTCTCTCTGACTTACAGCGATATTCCCTACTTATTTTTCCTTTTTTTAGATCAAATATACACATTTCAAACGAACCCTAAAGTGGTCGTTAAAACCTGAGCCCTTTTTTAATTCGTAAATTTCTCCAAACTTGAAAATCTCTCTGTTTTCAGCTTTGCCTTTTGTCTACTAATCGAATATTAGGGCCGATATCTTAATGCAATAAATTATTCACTAAACGTTGATTCTGAAAATTAAACATGTACAGGGTAATTACGATGATAAGTGATAAATTGGCAGGTAATTCATTTATCTTAGCCTACTGAAGAATTTGATTCAACACGTGATTAAAATAGATATCACATTTTAAAAAAATTACCTTTAGCACACCCCCTGTAATCTAAATAGCACAAGGAACGCAAAAAAGAGATGTTTTATTTAGGTTAGACGTAATGCCACCGAATGAACATTTGTGTAAATCGTAATTCAAACAGTGCACCTTTCACATTTGCAGAAAATATTATTTCAAATCCACTTAATATCGAGTTAAGTGATAAATAATACAATTACAATACATGAAATACAACAGAACTCGGTAATTATAAATCTAAAAGTCAAAACAATGCCAAGCTACGACGCAATAAAACTGTGCATGTATCTATGACTATGTCAAATGTCACAGATTATTCAAACAGTCAGACTGAGAATTTGGAATTATATATCTTTATGAACAGTAAAAAAAACATTTGAAGGCCATAGTTGTTTTTTTAAATTTAATTTATTGTAATGGTAGTATTTTGCAGATTTAAACTGCCATATTCATCTTAAATACAAAAAACAGTATGCAAATTAATCAATTTCCTGTCATATACAATTCATTCCTTAAATTATTATTTTTTAAATATAAAATATAACATAACCTTTTTTAAATGATATAAATAAAACCTTTACGTACCTTTTATACTTAAAACAATTTTAATTTAATAACATTACAGTGCTTTGTAAAATTAAAAATGTTTGTGTCGTCTGGTCAAAACTCGTGGAAACACGGGTAATAATGACGTAATGCACTTTTAATCAGTTCATTACGTAGATTCTAAGCGTGTAATTAAAGTATTATATATATATATATATATATATATACGAGACGACGTGTTGAATAACACAAACATTTTTAATTTTACGAAGTACGTTGTACTACAATGTTATTAAAGTAAAATTGTTTTAAGTATAAAAGGTACGTAAAGGTTTTATTTATATCCTTTGAAAAAACATTATATTTTATATATTTCTAAAGAACAATTTAGGAATAGAATTGTATCTGACAGTAAATTTATTAATTTTTATATTATTGTTTTAGTATTTAGGATGAATATGGCAGTTTAAAGCTGCCATCATAATAAATTAATTTCTTCAACATTAAACGGTCAAAAGAGCCAAACTATATATATTTTTATGTGAGAACTCCATAAAAACATATTGGTCGGTAATTTAAAAAAATTGAATCTCGACTGAGAGACATCTACCAGGTCCGACTATAGCTGAAAACCATACAGGTGACTGTTAAAATACAAAACACAAAAAATTATCAAACTCCGTCAAGTTGTTTAGCAAGAGAAGAATTGCGAGAAAACGCATACCGGAATTTTATATATATTGTAACATGAAAAGTTACTCGCAACAATGCGGGCCAGCTTGCGAGTTGCAATTGTCGCAACTAGGGCCAACAATGGAGTCTGGCGAAACTCGAGCAGTCGTCATGGGGTAGTGAAAGGAGAAGGATGTGTCGGCAGTTGCGGACGGAGAAAGACCACGCCCTGTAGTGATAATTTTTCTCATGTTCTGAAATGGATTAAAGCTATTAAAATCCACTTTTTTGGTATTTTTATTAAAAAATACCTGGCGCCCAAAAAGCATTTAAATCCTCGAATACGGAGGTACGCCGGATCTTCTACAATATATATATTTAATCCCATATTTTTGAAATAACTGTTTTCTTTAAAGTTTCATTTATTCATCAAAATAGAAGTTGGTACTCGTAGACCTAAAGAAGTTCCGAATACACAAACGAAACATTTTGTTATTTTGTTTTTCATTGTTTAGGGATTAGCTCCCTTTTATCACCAGTGGTACTGGAAATAAAGAAGTACCCATTCAAAAGGATACATTTTGTGATTAACTAGTTATTGTAATATAATTTGATACCAATTCACGGACTGCATCTGGTGTGCCAGTACGTAGATTAGTCCTGTGTGTTCTCCAAAGGCGAACCTAGAGCCCAATTACGGGGGCACTTCAAAGCGTCGCACGGTTCTTAGTAGAAGTGTGTGTCAGCTGCCGC
>JAEMUL010000195.1:0-11826 GCA_034510155.1 Eucriotettix oculatus | reverse complement strand
GCTTACCGTATCTGGTGTGTGGATAAAAAGAAAGTGATAATCAGTCGATACGTAAAATTTTGTGACGATGAAGAAGAAATTTCAAGAGTAAACAATCTAGAAAAAGGGGAAGATATACAGCAGAATCCAGACTATGTTGACTTAGAATGTCATGAAGATAATTCTTCAGTTAAAGAAAATGAGACTGCATATTCCATGGATACAATTCAGGCAGAGCCCTCAAGAAGCAGAGGCAGACCAAAATTCATAACAACTGGTTTGAGAGGTAGACCAAGAAAGGAATACAACTCTCGAGTTCATGATGCAGCTGAATATATCGAACAGAAAGAAGAGATTTTAATATCAGAAGTTACATTGAACCAAGCGATGACAGGTCCCGATGCAGATGACTGGTTTGAAGAAATCGTGGACGAAATGAAGTCAGTGCTGAAAAATGATACATGGGAACTTGTTAATCGACCTAAGACAGGAAAAATTATTGGCTGTCGCATGGTTTTACGAAACAAACTAAAGGCTGATAGTACTTTGGACAGAAGAAAGGCCCGACTGGTCGCCCAAGGGTTCAGTCAACAACCCGGAATTCATTTCTCGGAGACATTTGCTCCAGTAGCACGAATAGAATCCATACGTCTTATGATGGCATTAGCAGACAGATTTAGAATGAAAGTGAGACAATTTGACGTGACTACAGCATTTATAAATGGGGATTTTAATGAATAAATCCATATAGCGGTACCAAAGGATTTTGAAAGTATCCTACAGTCAATTATTAAATAAGAAAAAAAGAGTCCATTGGGTGTCAAGGCCATGAACATATTAACAAGATTTCGTTGAGGAAACACCGTTTGTTTACTGAAGAAATCTTTATACGGGTTGCGCCAAGCTGGAAGAAATTAAAGAAGAATGGACAGGACAAAGATTTCAAACTTCCCTATCGTGAGTTAATTGGTGCTCTCACGTATTTGTCTACATGCACTCGACCTGACATAGCCTTTGCAGTCAGTTTCCTTGGTCAGTTTAATAACTGTTACGGCAAAGAACATTGGAAAGCTGCTAAACGGGTGATGAGATACTTAAAAGGAACATCTCAAGCTAGACTTGTTTATAAGTCGGAATATTCTCCGTTCAGAGGCTACGTGGACGCAGATTGGGGAAGCTGTTCCGTGGATAGAACACTGGATACCTGTTTATGATGAAGGGAGGACCTATGTCATGGGATTCACGTAAGCAACCTCGTTGTGTGAAGTCCATTTTTTTAAATCCGCATTATAGAATTCAGTACCTCTGTCTGTCTGTTTTTTTTTAGGATGACGTTTGCTCTTATCGTATAATTTGCATACTACTGTAGCAACTTCCTTACCCCGCTTAGTCTTTAACGGTTGAACCCATTCATATTTGGAGTAAACGTCAATAATAGTTAGCATTTACTTAAAACCATTATTTTCTTTCGAATAGGGAATCATTTCCACCAAATCCATTTGATGTAGATAATCTATTCCCTTGGTTATAACCTTACGACGTGCGCAGCGTTTCCAAACCGGACGATGTAATTCATTAGCAATACTGCCTCTAACGTCCATCATTCTGATATGATGTAAAGCAAACAAGTTTTTAGTTTTTATGCAATGATTCGAGCTTCTCGCAGTTCTTCGATGATGGATGTAATTTCGTTTTCGTGAGCACTATGACCAGCCGATTTTGATGCCATCAACAAGCTGCAATCGATGTACAAGTTCATTAGGATCATCCCAGTGTACATAATCAATAGATCGTTTTTGTTGTTGATGATGGGACTTTCACGTAATGCCATGACCTGTATGTTTCGAGGGGAAGAGTTTTTTAATAATCTCGGTATATTTATAGCCTTTGTTGGACTTCAACTGATGTGTCGGTAGATGTTGTAATCTATGTGCGTTTGTAGATTCCAATATTTGCTTATACTGTCCAAGATCTGTTGCTTTGTAATATTTAGGTTTGTTTGCAAAGAGTAAGTTATAAAGTCCATCTGTGCCTTTGTAGGTTTTATTATTTATGGTTATTAAGTTGTTAACATCGAAGAATATTTCCGAATCTCTCCAATCAACCATCGATTTCCTTCCTTCCGTACGCCGTATACTTTATCCAAATTTTTGTTTTGATACGTTTTTTTGGGGGTTAACAGGCTAGATGAGGATGATCCTGAAACAGGCAACTCCCCTGTAATGGCATAGGAAGGAAATTGGAAAGGGGGGATGCGGAAGGTAGAACAAGGTAGCCAAGGGTTAACTAAGGCCCCCGGGCTATGGTTTAAGTATCCCACCCGGTGTTTCACCTAAAGAGATGCAGGGAAAACCCTAGAAAATCTGCACCAGATAGGTCGGGCTTTGGGTACTATTCTCACGCCCTTCCGACTGACGGGAGACGAGTTTGCTGTGGGGTCGCAGCATTCCTTTCTCCATGTCTCAACCAATTTAAGGAGGCAGCTGGCCGACTGATCCAATGGGTTCAGCGGACAACTCTTGCCTTATGCCCACAGTCCTCGACCCCAGTACATATACCTTATAAATTAGGTGAAGGTGTCTCGGCATGTGAGAACTTTGATAAAAAATACCTTGAGAGAGTACGAGGCATTCCCGACATAATCAGGTCAGCCCCGCAGTCACTCTGGGGTGAAGCGCCTGCGAGAAAACTTCCGCAGCAGGTAGATGAGTGTAGGCCAGACAAATAAAGTACACGTACACCGAAATAGGCCGGGAGGATTTAATTTTTTAATTTAAATAACGACAAAAATTTTTAAGTTAATGTTGTTGTTGTGAAATTCAGTCCTAAGAATGGTTTGATGCAACCCTCCATGCTAACCTATCTCGCCAAGCCTTTTCATTTCCTTATAACTAGCACAATCACATCGTCCCTAATCTTCTTAGCGTATTCCATACTTGGCGTCCCTCTTCTGTTCTTACCCCACACCCTTCCCTCTAATGCTAATTTTAAAACGTGGCCTACTAATCTATCCCATCTCTTAGTCAATGTCCTCGATATTGTTCGCTTTTCCTCTATTCTGTTTAAAACTTCCTCGTTTGTGATTCTATCCACCCATCTGATTTTCAGCATTCGCCTATAGCACCATATTTCAAAGACTTCTATTCTTTTCCTTTCCCCAACTCCTATCGTCCACGTTTCGCACCCATATAACACCACGGTCCATACGAACATTTTTAGCAATGATTTCCTAATATTACTTATGTTACCCGTAAGTAAATTCCTCTTTTTCGCGAAAGCCTTCCTTGCCTGTGCTATCCTACTCTTTATGTCTTCTTTACTTATACCGTCCCTAGTTATTACGCTTCCCAAGTGGCAGATTTCCTTTCCTTCCGTCAAAATATCCCTTCCCAATCTAACACCCTTTGCTATTCCACTGTTTGCCATATTACAGTCCATTACCTTGGTTTTTCCTATATTAATCCTCATATTGAACTCATTATCCAGGACTACGTTCATGCCATTTATTATGCTTTCCAAGTCTTCTTCTGATTCCCCTAATACTACAAAATCGTCGGCAAAGCGTAGGGTTTTTATTTCTTCTCCTTGCAGCATGATTCCTTTTCCATATTCTGTTTTAACTTTCTTCATCGCCTGTTCTATATATAAGTTAAACAGAATGGGCGACAGACTTGTCTTAAAACTTCCTTGATTACGGCTTTCTTTTGGATCTTCTATTCTAATACTGCTGCCTGTCTTCTATACAGGTTATGTATAAGCCTCCTTTCTCGATATTTTATTCCAGTGCTCTTCAAAATCCTTAATAGTGTTCCGGTTCACATTATCAAACGCTTTTTCTAAATCTACAAATTCCATAAACGTAGGCCTGTTTTTTGTATCCTGCTTCTAAAATTAGTCGCAAAGTTAATCTTGTTTATCTTGTCCCTACACTCTTCCTAAAACCAAACTGATCTTCTCCTAAGTCGCATTCTATTTGACGTTCAATTCTCCTATATACTATTTTCGTTAATATTTTACATGCATGGGATACTAAACGAATTGTCCTGTGCTGTTCGCATCTATCAGCTCCTGTCTTCTTACAATAACTGCGTTCCAGTCACCCATTACTATCAAATTCCCGTTTCCCTTGAAATGCTTAATTATTTCTTCAATTTCTTCTTCCTCTGCGGCACTTGGGGGCATATATACTTTAATAATCGTTGTCGGCTGCGGTTTTGTTTCTAAGGTTATCGTAATTACCCTTTCATTATATTGTTTGTAATAACGTATGCGTTGCTCCAGCCTTCTATTCATTACGAGACTTACCCCTGCATTTCCTCTATTCGATTTTGTGCTAATCACCCTATATTGATCTGAGTAAAAATCTTGCTCTTCCTGCCATCTAACTGCACTAATTTCTACTACATCTAACTTTAACCTTTCCATTTCCCTTTTCAGAATTTCTCACCTACCAGCACGGTTTAAACTTTTGACATTCCGATTCGAAGAACGTCACTCTTTGTCTTTCTGATGACATCCTCCCGAGTAGTCCCCGCCCGGAGATCCGAGTGGGGGACTATTTTACCTCCGGCATATTTTACCTGAGAGGCTGCCATCATATTTTTATGCATTGAGCGTTTCATGTACGCGGGAAATTAAAGACACGGCTGTAGTTTCCCCTTGCCTTCAGCCGTGCAACAGTAACACAACCATTAAAGCTGTTCCAGCCATGCTTGTGTTTGTCCAACGTTGAGCCATTCCCGGATGACTATAATCGTGCCTCAAGTCGGTAATAGTGTGGCCTGTTTTCCCTCACCATACTAGTATTTGTACGCCCCGAAATATCGGTACTACTCATATCTCAATCGTGGTCCCCACTGCGCAACCTGGGGAGACGGCCGATGGAGGACTAGCATCCCCACACGGTTATTCTAACATACATACCAACATACTTTTATATTCATACATACATACATGCTCATATCTGATGCCCAACACCGGTCGTCCGGACGCACAAATCTTCTTTCCTCGTTAACTTCACTACAAACATTTTTACTCTTACTACCTAACCAAATGTATTTATTATATTAAAACTTTTTACTATTGTTCAAATTATTATTATTCTTAAATATCTTTTCTGTCATTATACCATTTCGAGCATTCAATATATCGATATCGTCTACGTTAGACATCATTTCCTGATATTTACTTTTGAACACGAAAATATAATTGTTGTATAATGTTTTCCAAATGTATGTCCCATTACTGCCTCTAACATCGAATAAAGTTTATATTTAAGAGGCATTCTCGAACAACCAACATGTGTTAGCCATTAACTTAGGCATTGAAACGGCGCATGATATGGTTTGGATGTACAGAGTATTAACCAAGCTGTAGGAAATTGGCGTCAAAGGCAACATGCTACAATTTATCAAAAATTTTCCAGATGATCGGGTCATTCAATTGAGAACAAATGGCTCGATATCTGAGATTAGACAACGGTGTCCCACAAGGGTCTATTTTAAGCGTAACACTATTCAGTATTGCCATTAATGACGTAGA
The DNA here is from genome assembly GCA_034510155.1 of Eucriotettix oculatus. Taxonomy (NCBI): domain Eukaryota; kingdom Metazoa; phylum Arthropoda; class Insecta; order Orthoptera; family Tetrigidae; genus Eucriotettix; species Eucriotettix oculatus. The sequence goes on along the minus strand of JAEMUL010000195.1, from coordinate 6,306 downwards.
CGACGACATTAAGGCTCCTGTCATTACCAGGAAATATGCTGACAATATCACCATAAAAACAGCCGAAGCAGCGCAAACGGGGAATCATCATTCTAGGAAAATAACACTTCTACTGACCCTGGACGTAAAAAACGCATTCAACACCATGAGCTGGAATGACGCCTTACATTCACTAAGACACACGTTTCGGTTGCCGGGATACTTGATGAATGTAATGGAAGACTACTTGCGAAACCGGACGCTCAAATACGATTCAGGAGAAGGACGGATGACGAAACTCCTAACAGCTGGAGCAGCACAAGGGTCTATACTGGGACCCAATTTGTGGAACGTGGCTTATGACAGCTTACTTAAGCTGGACATGCCAGCCGATACAAAAATCGTAGCATACGCCGACGACGCCGCAGTACTAGTAGTTGCACGGAACATGGATGAAGCCCAGAGAAAGGTCAACCAAGTCATGAGAAGAGTAATGCCCTGGATGAGCGAACACTCTTTGACAGTGGCAAAACAGAAGACCGAAATCGTCATGCTCACGAGAAAACATGAAGGAACAATAGTGCCAGTTAAAGTTGATGACGCCGTCGTTCAGACAAAAGACCACCTGAAGTACCTTGGAGTCATCATTGACAACAAGATGAACTTCGGGAGACACATAGAGAGAGTGGCCGACAAAGCAACGAAAGCGACAATGGCACTGAGCAGGCTGATGACAAACGTGAGGGGTCCTCTACCGAGCAAGCGTCGCCTACTCATGTCAACGACACAGTCGATCCTCTTATACGGAGCAGAAATCTGGGCTCACGTCTTGAGGAAAGAGTGCTATCGTATAAGAGTATCACGAATACAGAGACGAGGTGCACTACGTGTTACGAGCGCATATAGGACAGTCTCCGAAGCAGCAGTACTAGTGATTGCTGGTACTGCTCCCATCGACCTGCTTGCCTTTGAACGTCAAGAAGCTTGGCGAAATGTGGAAGCAATGGGCAAGGAAGCAGCCAAGCAAGCGGCCCGAACAAATCGAATGCGTGCATGGAAAAACCGGTGGACAGAGGCCAACTACGGAAAATGGACGAGACGGCTCATCCCTAATACTGAATACTGGGTGGAACGACGATATGGAGAGGTTACATATTACACGACACAACTCCTGTCGGGACATGGCTATTTTCGAGCCTATTTATCGAAAATGAATAAGGCACCAAATGAGAACTGTATATACTGTCAGAAAAAGGACGATGTGGAACACACGTTCTTCCACTGTAACAGATGGACACTTAACAAGCGGCTTCTGGAGAATGAACTTGGGAGCATCACTCCCGAGAACATCGTCCAGAAAATGCTTGAGAACAAGAACAACTGGGACAGAATCTGTACATATGCGGAGATAATACTGACGACTAAGAAAAAGGACTTAGATATACTTAATATACATGTATAATTAAATAGGATAAGAATCTGTAAATAGAATGTAAGTATATTAATAGAATATAAGTAAACAATAGTGTGTAAATATGTAATAGAGAGTAAAAATGTAAATAGAGCGTAAATATGCAATTAGCACATAAATAAGAGGGATAAAGAAAGAGGCTTAGCATGCGAAACGGTGGCACCGTCCTGATGTAATGCTCACGCGGTCCCGGGATGGATCAATGCCAAGAACCGGGTTTGTGGTTTAGTCAGTAGGAGTCTGACACTACCCGAAGGGTGCGGACCCCATGCAGGATTCCACAGTACCCCACGCAAAAAAAATCACCATTCTTTGTATAGGAAGACATTTAACATCGTGCAAATCGCTTTAAACAATATATATGAATAGTCACTTAGATCGGCGTTTAAATTTTCATCACAGAAAAGTGAATGCATGTTATTCTCCAGACACAATCAAAATAGCAACCCGATTCTCACGCTAGGAAATCAAAATCTAAGATTTGTTAATAGCACTAAAATACTTGGAATGTACTTTGACACCAAACTGACATGGACGAAGCATATTTTACACACAATCAATGAATGTAAAAAACGACTCAATATCCTCAAGTGTATATCCCACAACAAACAACTATTACTGTTAACCTATAAAGCCATAGTACGCTCAAAAATAGATAACGGGTCTATAATATACAGATCTGCAAATAAAAGACATCTAAAAAAACTCGATGTGGTGCATAACCAAGGTCTCAGAATTGCTACAGGGTGCTTTCACACCAGTCCCATAGGTACCATTCTTATTGAAGCTAAAGAACGCACCTTACAACATCGCAGGGAGATCAAAATTATGAAATATGCTCTCAAAGCATCCAATAACCCTATTATTTACCATGTTATATACCCTAAATATCCAGTTAATATCGACCACCAGCGCTACATACCATTATATGCTACAGTCAAGAGAAAATATACGAAAATAGAAAAAAGAAGAACCATCAAACACCCACCATGGATAATTCCGGATATTCAGACTGATTTATCATATAGCACACAAAGGAATATGTTAAACGACTGCAACTCTGCGCTAATAAGATCTCATACCTTAAACGATATGTTGAAATATACCTACAACGAGATGACAAGGAAATGGCACAATATATGGGAAACTTTAAAATCCAGTGATCTCCACAAAAACGTCAGAGACTTCTATAATCTAAGTAACAACACAGATATTGGATGGAAGGAACAGAATAAGAACTGGACACTGCAAATTAAGCCACACTTATCAACCTTCAGTCTTGTGATCTGTGTCATATATATAGACCATATCATCAATCAATGCCCCAAATACCACCAACATAGACAAAAATACCTACAGTCAAAAACTACAAATCTATTTTAGACTCCCATGAATACCAAAAAATCATTATTTAATTTTGTAAGGACAGTAATATTTTTGATTTAATTTAAATATTTGTATTCAGTGTTCTCCTTTGTTAAAATCTAAAAATCAAATGTAAAGAAGATAAATAGTTAGTGGAAATGAGCAGAAAAATGGATGTTACCAGTATTTTATTATGTAAATTCATAATAGTAAAAAATGTGTATATAATTGTATAATAATATGTAAATAGTTGTCACTGTGGTCGCTAATGACCAGGCAATCGATGCGACCGTTATAAATAAATTTTAAAAAGTTGCTACTTGTTCTAATAAAACATGCTATTATCGACAACGCTTGCCTAACACAGGTCTTATTGTCGTAACAATACTCCTTTGTGTTCGCCGTCGTATAATCTTTATTTATTACGGCCTATAAAAGTTAAGAGTTAATTTATTGAAAACCACAATTAAGAGATTTGAATTGATAATATACTTAAATTTACAATCATTACAGTTCGTTTGATATCAATAACGTCCGTTATGAATATGCGAGGCTCGTAATAGAAAGGAAATTAAACTTGTTTTTAATAATCATTACTAATAAGATTATTTACATGTGCAACCAAACTGGAAATATATTTGCCCTATAAATACATGTGGTTCCGAAGATCTCTATTAACTGCATTTATCCCGCAGAGAACCGTAAAATGAATGAATTTGCAAACTTCATAGTGCTTCACACGGTTCGTTACTAACAAAACCTTCCTTAAAAGTAAATTTAGCTTTCAGCTGCATTTGTTGCAGATAAACAACAATAGTCCGTTAGCATCTGCATATATCTATACTAAAAAGCACACATACACAAGAAAAGCATTTTCGGAGAAACCAAGCACTAGCACCCAACCCCGCAACTCGTCCGGACGCCATCTTACTAATAATCTTAATATTATTATTATTAATAATAAGTTAATATAAAAACAGTTTAATTTATAAAACAATTTTTGAATACAATGCCTAATAAGGGTGGGGCACTGATACATCTGAGTCGTTTGTGAGGCGGCTGCTACCCCTTTCGTCGTTTAGCACAGGTAATAAGGCTGCTCCCGGAGTTCACGTTCTGTGCCTGTTCTTCCTTATGAGAATTTTGGTGTCGCGATTACGTAGACGGGTGGAGCCATCCTTGCTGCACCCTGCCGTCCGTCTTCTCTCCTTGATTTCAGTGAATTAGGTGTACAGACTGCTGCAGTTCGCCTCGACACTTAAGACAAACTTCTCACTCGTGAACAATCTTCTCGTCTCGTCTCTCTCTTTCTCTCTCTGTTCCTATGGCCAGCCTTTATTTTCTAACCGTCGTGGTCCAGCTTTCATTCTCTCATCTCTATTCTTCTTCTTCGGAAATTATTTTCCAACTGCCTCGGCTCAGTTAAACGTTCTTTAATCCGTGAAACCCCGGATTTCACACGCCTAGGGGCTCTTGTCCGAATTGAACTTCTCAAAGTATTGTAATTGAATATTAGTCCAAGTATTTACATACATATATAACTATTTTGTCCTTCGTCGCTTCAGTACTTTATCAAGATGCACTTAAGACCTTACATTTGGTTCCATATCTGTTCTGATTACCAGCGGGATGGCGCGTGCCAAGATGAAACGAGCGTTGCATTGGTTCGGCTCCCACGGACAGCAGCAGCGGCCGCAGTCACTTGGCGGATGAGGATATCAGCAGTAAGAAGTCCTTGAGAACGCTCTTCAATGGCCGTCCACCATAAAAACAATTCCGAAATACTTTAGATCCGTAGATAACTCTAAACGAACAAAGTTTTCGTTCGTCCGTCCCGCCAATGTTGGCGCTCGCCAGCTCCGCGCTCCCTCTGCCAATATGTAAGATTACGCCGTTGAAGCAACACAGAAAAAAATATATATCTATATATGTTGAATTAAACAATAATAATATTCATTAGTTACGCCAAAAATAAAAAGAATAAAATTCAATAGCTCCAAATACATGTATCATGACGTCACATAGATGTTATTAGAACAGACATTGCAAATTATTTTGTAATGGTAGGACACGAAAGAGAGATAGAAATAGGTGATTTGCCTGATGTTCACAGATGACAGGTACCTTGTAAGCTTTGGAGTTTTTTAAATTTTTGGAAAGTTAGGAAGACATTTCCAGAGATCAGCGAGCCGACTTTGTTATGAATTAATGAAGTAGTTATATGATTAAAGTACGAGGTATTTCCCGGTGAATGGCATGTATAAATTCCTCTCGGATTTCCGTCTGAAGATGATGGCAGAGCAAGCCATCGAAACGTCACTGTTAAAATCTTTGACCCGGTTTGTAACCCGAGAGGAATTTATACATAAAGTATGATTATTTGTAAGTTGGAGATTTTGGAATGGCACGTGATGTTTACGAAAATGACTATTCCTGTTCGTTGGATGGCTCCTGAGAGTTTGTCAGATGGTGTTTTCACTTCACAGTCTGATGTATGGAGCTTTGGGATAGTGTTGTGGGAAATTGCAACACTTGCAGAGCAACCATACCAGGTATTTTTGATGGTATAATAGACGTTAACTGATTGCTTTGAAATGTATTGTAAAACAAAGATTTCTCTGCAGGGAATGACCAATGAGCAAGTGCTGTATTTAGTGAAGGAAGGTGGTACATTACCAAAACCTGAGATATTAGACACTATAATGTATGATTTAATGTTCGCTTGTTGGCAACAACAACCATTTTCTAGACCAACATTTATACAAATTATAGCTTCTTTGGAGATACTTACAGGAAGCTTTGGAGCTGCATTTGAAGAGGTTTCTTTTTACCACAGTGAAATGGGACAAAGAGAAAGACATGAACTGCAGCTAGAAAGTGCAGAAGATGAACCACTGGTTTCAAATCCACTCAGTTCCTTACAAAACAGTAATAATTTATCATTGTTGACACATACACAACATGTATATGCTAATATTGATGGTAATCATTCATTAAGGCATCATTCACCACACATATTAGATAGTTGACAAAATTTATATTTATTTAATGAAAATATGATGAATACTACTTCATTTTGGAATTTGATGCAATTTATTAAATTTAATATGCTGAGTTACTAAAACACTGTTAACTGTGAATTCTCAATATATTAAACCAGAAGAACACTTTATCAATAGATCTTTCTTATTAAATTGAAATATTGACTTCTGGGGCTATTTTTATTCATGTAATCCAATTTTCTTGCTCTGAATGGCATCCATTAATTTTCCTTTCATAAATATAAAGTGAAATTAATTAGAGAATTTAATTTTCAATTAGTTTACATTGTAAAAATATTGCCTATATTCACAAATCTCTAAATGTTAATGTATTATTGTGTGTATAATAATGGTCAAATCAATAATTAAGCAGATGCATAATGTAACTTCCTGAAAGTGTTACTGAAATTTAAAATGAAATGAATGCCACTATTATATTTCCTTGCATTT
>JAEMUL010000194.1:0-11842 GCA_034510155.1 Eucriotettix oculatus | reverse complement strand
ATGTATCTCATGGTTTTGAAAAAATAATCGCGGATTTAGAACAACTAACAAAGCATTAATTGAATTCCACATTCTAAGAACTTTAACAAAAGAAAAAAACACGTGAAGAATTGATGACCCTCATAACAGACTTATACACAAAATTTTGAAAAAAAATTAACGTAAAATAGACGTTTCGACCATCCATTGTGGTCATTGTCAATAAACTAAATCAACTGAAGATATAAATACAAAGAGCAAAAGACAAGACAATTTAATAAATCTACATATAATTTATTTATTTTATTGCAATGGGCTTAGCCATGTGGCTTAAGTTACATAAAATCAATAACAACACAAAATATAAACGTTCCAATAGAGAATATGGAAAAAATAAACAAGAAACATTCCGCTGCATTATCCCAATTATATTATATATTTGTAAAACTATTAAAGGTGACCTGCTGTTCTCTGCACCTTATCCTTTGCACTTCACTACACTGCAATTATATTTATTATATAAATTGCATACTCTTGTTGAAATATTACTTCATTTTAATTCTCTCAATTTTCTTAATAGTAACCCTATTACTATTCTTATATTAATCTGTAACATGAATAATTGGTATTTTTTTACTTTCTTCACACTCTTTGAGCAGGCCTGTAGCAAGCATGTTAGAAGGTAGACTATTCCAGCCTATTTATAAATAAAAATTTTCCTGTATCACTTCTCTGTTTCCTTTGTCTAATCTTGCACGAGTGATCCACTTTATAAACATAAGTTGGAGGTAAAAGAAAACCGTTCATATTTCTCTAGGCCGGTTCGTTGTTGTGTGCTCTGAATAATGCAAAGTGTCATGTTATATATTGACAGTAAATATTAAAAGCAACAAATTTACTGTCAATATAAAACATGACACTATTTATTAAATTTTCATGGTTAATTTTATCTTTTGGCTACCCTCTTTGTGACTATATCTTCAGGTGATTTTTAACTGATTAGTTGCTTGACAAGGACCACAATGAATGGTCAAAATCTCTACTTTTTTAAAAAAAATTAAAATTAGTGTTAATAAGTCTGTTATACGGGTGTTTAACTCTTCATGTGTTTTTGTTCTTCACAAACGTTAATTATTCCTGTAATAAAGAAACAATTGCAGTGTTTCCTTACGTAGCCCTCCGCAATTTTGTGTGCTTTTAGGAAAACAAAGTGCCTACCTGATACAGGTTTTCTATGGATTTCCCTGCACATCTTATAGGTGTATCACCAGGTAGGACCCTTAAACTATAGCTCGGGACCCTGGTCAACCCTGGTTCTAGGCCAAGGTTTTTAAATTGAGTCTCCAACAACCTGAGACAAACTTGAGCGGGTTGAATGTACTGGGATCGTAGACCTTCGGCAATCGGTAAGAGTTGTTCACTGATCCCATTGGAGCAGACGGCCAGCTGCCCCTCAATACGTATCGAGGCATGGACGCGGGTTTGTTGCGCTCCAACAACAATCCAGTATCATTCATAAGAAGAGCGTGGGTGTAGTATCGAATGCCCGACCAACGTGATGCAGTTTTCCTATGATTTTCCCTGCCTAACCTTTAGGTGAAACACCGGGTAGGATCCTTACAGTACAGCCCGGGAACCACAGTCAACCTTTGGCTACCTTGCTCTATCTTCCACATCCTCCCTTTTCAATTCTCTTCCTATGCTATAAGGAATTTTGTTACCCATGGTCAACTTCCTATACACCTTTCTGGTAAAGTCGATCGGGGTGGTAGAATAGACGCAATTGTTATTGATTTTGCAAAGGCTTTCGATGTAGTTCCTCACGACATCTTGATCCAGAAGTTAGATGGGACAGGTATTGACAAAATAGTAGTTCTCTGGGTGCAAGAATTCTTAAAAAAATAGGCTACAAAAAGTCAAAGTTGGGAAAGAAACTTCAGAACTCGGATCTGTAACATCGGGAGTCCCCCAAGGATCAGTTATTGCCCCATTATTGTTTCTCATTTTTATTAATGATTTGCCTAATAATATAAATTCTAAGGTCCGACTTTTTGCAGATGACTGTGTAATTTACAGGGAAATAACTGGGGAACAAGACGTAGCTGCTCTCCAAACTGACTTAGATACTCTAAGTACATGGGCTAAGCGAAATAAAATCAAAATCAACAATAGTAAAAGTAAGGCGATTAGTTTTACTAAAATGCGCGTTCAATACGCCTCGATATATAAAATAGTGATCGAGGAAACAAACTGTAAATACCTAGGCATTTATTTTAACAGTAAGCTGGGGGCAGGTAAACTATGCTACAAGGAAAGCGTGGAACACCTTGCACTTTGTCATGAGAACACTCAACAAGGGGAATGCGAAATCTAAAGAGATGGCATATTTGGCATTAGTACGCCCACTTATGGAATATGGAGCAGCATGCTGGGATCCGTACAGGATAGGTCAAATAGAATCCTTAGAAAGGGTGCAAAGAAGGGCCACAAAATTCGTACGAATAGGACCTGGGCATGGGAACGAAAAGGTAAAGCGACTAAGGTGGGATACAGACAAGAAGAGAAAGAGCTAGGCTACACATTTTCTACAGAGCTTTTGCAGGTCAAAAACCTTGGCAGGGAATCCGAGATAGAATGAAAGAATCGACTCGGAACGGGAGGAGTGATCACTTGTTTAAATTACAAGCAAGGAACCAAAAAACAGACGTTGGAAAATACTCATTCCTACATAGGACAATTAATGACGAACAATCTGCCTGCAGGAGTGTTTGGGGAACTTCCTCTAATAGAAAGAAAATTTAGACTTAATCTAAGTTTAGTGTAGTGTAGTGAAGTGATCAGTGCTGCGAAATCTCTAAAAATATACTACAGTGAAATATATTTCCAGTTTTTTTGTTTTGTTTCTTTTTTTAGGCAAGAACAATACTATTATTTTCTTTAAAAAAATAATTCCTAATAATATGATTCTTTTTTTTGGATTAACAGGCTACATGAGGGTGATCCTGAAACAGGCAACTCCCCTTTAATAGCATAGGAAGGGAATTGAAAAGGGGGGATGCGGAAGGTAGAGCAAGGTAGCCAAGGGTTAACTAGGGCCCCCGGGCTATGGTTTGAGGATCCTACCCGGTGTTTCACCTAAAGAGATGCAGGGAAAACCCTAGAAAACCTGCATCAGGTAGGTCGGGCATTGGGTACTATTCTCACGCCCTTCCGAATGACGGGAGACGAGTTTGCTGTGGGGTCGCAGCATTCCCTTCTCCGTGTCTCCACCAGTTTCAGGAGGCAGTTGGCCGACTGATCCAATGGGATTAGCGGACAACTCTTGCCATATGCCCAAGGTCTTTGACCCCAGTACATATACCTCCTAAAATAGGTGAAGGTGTCTCGGCATATGAGAACTTTGATAAAAAATACCCAGAGAGAGTGCGAGGCATTCCCGACATGATCAGGTGAGCCCCGCAGTCACTCTGGGCTGAAGCGCCTGCGAGAAAACTCCCGCAGCGCCCTCATAATATGATTCCACACTTATTTATTTATATTGAATATAATTATACTTTCAACTATAGGTTAAATATGGTCCTTACGACCAGTTTATTAATTATTGTTTAAGTTCTATGTATCTGCCACCGGGCATCTGCCCATTTGTAGATTTAATAAATACAACAAAAGGCTACATGAGGGTTACCAAGAGTAGGCGAATAAAATATCAAAGATGTAACCCAAGGATTAGCAGAAGTAGAACCCAATACTGTAACAATGATAAAAAAATACAGATAGACTCAAGCTCAGTCATAGCAAAGGTGTAGATAAATCTTTTATTTAAAATTGTGTACAGTGTTTTCATTCTTAAATGAAGGGCGTAAACCCAGATGGAATCTAATGAGCCATACATGTAGAATTTCTACAACCACCCTCGAAGTAAAGGTTAATAATCTTTTTATAGAAGCCGAGAATCTAATTATAGCAAACGATAACGTAGGAGCGCGGAAAACTGGAGGGGAGATGAGAACTGCCTTTTGGAGCAGGCTGAGTACGGCCTTGGCAACATATGTACAAACATAAACTTCTTCCAATCGACTTATTAAAGGAACTATGCATATTTCACCTTTGTTCTGGAATCTAATTAGTTGAAACTGACTGGCCTTCACATAACACATCATAGATATTTTCTTTCCATTCGAGCTCGGACCAAGCGAATTTTAATTCTGAATTTGATCAAACTTAGATTCATCCATATCGGAATCTCAGGGCCAACCTTGACTATCAATGTCGTGGATATAAAGTTGTAAATTTCGCGATCAGAAACGTTTAAAGTGAAATATTTGCAGTTCAACTAAGACGCTAGACAAAAAGTAAACTCTTTCTCTACCCTCCACTTCCCCCTTCCCCGTTTTCCATTTCCTTCCTATGCTATTAAGGGGCACAGGGACTGAAATTTGAAATTCCTGTAAATGAATTGCTACTAAGCCGAAATTTTAACTGTGTTTTAACAACATTCATGCGTAGCAATATACAAAATTTTGTTTTTCTTCACTTGTTTTCTGTTGATATATTTTTTAATTATTTTCAAACTTTGGCAGTTTTGAAAATATTCCTTGTATTACGCACCTGAATATATTTATCTTTTTTTTACATTAATATGTAGAGCTTACTATTGTCATTAATTGTCAGTTTTATTTTTTAAATTGATTAAATTATGGAGAGTAAATATTTTTTACTAAGAGCTTCATACGGTTACTTAAAAATTTGTACTTTTCAGCACTATGAGAATTGTTTTTCACCTAAAATACTCGAACAAATTATAGGTATTAGCATGTAGATTATGAGGCAATATCTTATTATTTGTGACGCACAGAAGTTTTTTGTTACCATTTTTCTGAGAAAGTAATAATTTATTAATTTAGTATCAAACATATTAATTAAATTGTCTTACACCTTCCTCATTTTGTTTGTCAGCTTTTTTTCTTCAGTTTACTGATTTTATAAAATGAAAATATCAGAAAATCGATTTTGGCTGAAATATCAGTCCCCGTATCCCTCAAATAAATTAACAAAATTCTATTATACGCAAAAATTTGGGTTACAAGACAAACTATATTTCCCATTTTCATTTCAATCGCTATCCGATACTGGTTTTTTGCAAAAAATAAAATAACAAACTGTATTTATGATTTTTTCATTTCCCCGTAAGTAATCGCAGCTTGTTGAGAAATTTTTCAGTATAAATTTTTATATTTGAGTCGCATTAACGCCTAGGTATTTAGCGACTATATATTTACTTTACATTTGAATTTCAATTTCTTTCTCCTTGGCGATACAACCCGTACAGGGCCTTGGCCTACCGGGACTGTTTCCTTCCTGACTTTTTAGGAGTGGCAGCGTAGCGAGATTTTCCTGCAATCTTAATCACAGTTTTTCTGACCACACACTTTAAGTTCATACTTTAAATAAAGTATTTGTTGTTTGAAGTCAATACGTTTACTTATTTTTATATTACATATACTTTACATTTACCTAGTACTATCTGGGTGCCCGGCAATGCTTGTGTTTTCATTTATATTAGCTCGCTACAGTAATCTCTTATGTGTGCTTGAACTGGTACGGTATATAAAGAATGGGCGGAACACATACATTGTTGTTTATTTATATACAAGATATATATATGTTATTTTCAGTGAAATTCGTTTCTTTTACCTGTATAGCCACAATTTACTAATTTATTTTTAATTTACATGTAAAAATTTGTTAGTATTTATAATTTCATATTTATTTTAATTTATATTTTATAATTTTCTATTAGTACCTTAGTGTTTCTATGATTCCGTTGAGATACTTTTCTCATACGATACTTTTGTCACTTTTATGCCTATTTTCAGCATTGTATAATGTAGTTTGTCGTTACTTGCGCTTTAAATTGGGAAAATTGGTCGTACAAGATAATGTTGCATAATTCTTTTAAAAGGATACAAAGTTTATTGAAAAAATCTATTCCTTAATGTTATTATTCACCTAAGAAAGGAATGCGTGCACTCTATGAAAAATGTGCGCTCGGACTGCTCTCCATAAAACTTTTTCATCGTCCACAGTCTTTTTTCAAATTCCATAGTTGACTGGTGTTCTCCTACTTGTGAATTCACCAAAGAAATTAAAATGTCGCCAATCAATTTATTACATAGGTAAAAGTTTAAACTCAGACAAAGATCATGAAACTAAATTTAGAAGACAAGAATGGAAAAATGTTGACCGGATCCGGGGAATTCCTCGTAGTTAAATACTTCTTCCTTACAACTTCAGACCAAAACTTGTACTTTTTCCTCTTTCTACTTCTCTCCCACTTCAAACGTACACTGACTGTATTTATCCTCTGCTTATTTCCTTTTCCTTTCAACGTCTGAGCAACACTGCTCCTTCTCTCCTCTCCTGACCTTCCAACTTCAAAAGTACACTGCCTTTTTCACCTCCTTGTCACCTCCCAGCCTATCTCTCCTTTTCTCATCTCTATGGAAAAATTCCATCCCACATGACGTGTCATCATCTATCGGCAATAATTTTCGCGAGATTCACATTTACGGAGGAAAGGGGTGATAAGTCTTGGGAAGATTCATGGGGCATCGTCCCCTGATAGGCAATAATCTTTAATCCCCCGCACCTAGCTAGCTGGCAATATTTCAGCAACAGTTTGGTGCCTTTCTAATCGTAGAATTTTCGCATTTGCTACTCCTGCCTCCGAATATTCTCATTCAATTTTCTGAATTTAATTCGTCCTGAAAAAACGAATTCTGAGCAACTTATTTGATTTATTGTTCCTGTTTTTCAAGTACGAGGCATTCCCAACGCAGTGAGGTGAGCCCCGCGGTAATGTTAATCACTGATTTTGATACGAAATATTAATTACTATTCTTCCACCACCAGAATTGTCGCCATTGGTTTATTATTAGGGCATTACTAAATTAATTTGTCATCTATCAACTCAATCTATAGAACTTATATTTTATTAAATAAATGACTACATATTCAGATGAATAGAAATGAAGGTGTTGTACAGAACTGTATTATAACAAGCGTTTCCAGATAAGTATACAATAAACAATCAATATAATCTTGGAACACTACTCAACCTCAATCTTATTAAGAGAGGCAAACAACTTCACGATTTTTAAATTTATCTAACCAAGTTTTTACAACGTGTACGAGCGTGAAAGGAATAACGAGTTTTTCAAAGTATTTCATAATGGTTCCGGTACGGTTGAGCGAGGAAGATGGCGAGTTGCAAGGCTCCACTTCTGGCAAAGATTGGGAGCTGCCCAAGGACGCCCAGATAACCTCCGCCACCAGAACCGTCGCCAACCGGCAGCACTAACACAAAGTGCACCAATAAACATCGAGCAATTCCCTGCACTAACTGTTGTGACCTCAATTCCAAACATGGCACCTTCCCGCACAGAGGGAATTACTTAGTGCCTTCTTCACCCCTTATTTGGCTGAACAATGGTGACAGAAACTCAGAGCTGTTGGGTTTGTATGGTTTATTTTCTATCATTACTATTTCACTGTGTAATTTGATACCCATACCCATTTAAATGGGCCTGATGGCATCGGAATATTTCCAAATTATCCAATGTATCAAAATAAGGTGGTAACGAAATGAATCCTCTGGAATTGAACATCCAATTGATACCACTGATCAGAGTGGGAGGTTGGAGGAGATGAAATAAAATAACAAATAAATTTAATTTCCTCTGCTTTTGATACAAAATACTAATTATTATTCCTTCAGTTAAATCGGCGAACCTGTATTGTTCTTTAGTGGTTATATGGATGGGAATTGTGATTCAACTCATGAAGTAAGGTTTTCCCTCTGGGGTACAGACGCAGTCGCCTGATGATCTTCCCGACTTGACGTACGAACCAAATGAACGCCATATGAAAATTTTAAAATGTTATACTCTTGCAGCTCTAATTAAAATTAATTATGACTATAACAACCAACATGCATCTGTGATACAGAGACTTTCAGCATTGACCATGGACAGCTATGGTTTTTATTCATTTGACGAATTACATTGGAAGACAAGAAAATATGACGGTCAATATAAACGAAAGAAATCTAATTTAAGTCATTCGGACTATCTTGATAATTTAAGGACTAAATGTCGTCCTTAATACTACGGATGGACAAGACAGTTATTTTAGGGAGCCGACATACGTTGAAACTTTCATTGAATGTGTCCGGAATATATTTTGTTTTCTTTTAATTAGACGTTAATAATAGAAATATTTGAGTGAATTTTAAGGTTTTCTTTCGGGCCTCTTCTAAAGAATACAAGAATATAATTTTCCTTTATCTAAAGAGACTGTGTACTGAAAATGTATTTCCAAAAACTTGTGACACACGGTAACAATAACGCATACAAGAGGACTGAGTGACGATAAAAGAAAGAAACATTCACTCGATACAGGAAAAAGGGGACGATAACGAACAACACAATAACTGTAACAGACAAAACGACAGATCTTAAAGATTGTTACATCCGAACGGCATCCCCAGTTGACGAACTAGCTAGTGAATTTGGAAACGAACGATTAGTTGACATAACCAGTCATGCACAGTTCAATTTCCGGAATATTTATTCAATTTCTTCGTTCGCGACCTGAACATCACTACTTTATTTACAGTAATTATACATTAATAAAAAATTACAATGGAATAGTTAAAGAATGTCAGATAATTTCCCATTTAAATACTCATTCAATTTTTATGAAACCATGAAAAATCTTTTACTAATTCTAATTTTTGTAAATCACTAAATTCTTGAAATTTATTCTGTCTGTATATCTAGAAACCTTTATCAGTACGTGAGTTTTTGTGTCTCAGCAATAGGAATAAATTGGACAAAATTTGGCACACATGTTCCTCAGGCCCCGAAACTGCCAAGTTCTTTAAATTTATTTAAATATACTAAAGCTATATTTGTGAAAAAAAAGTTTAAAATATTTTACATAAAAGATTCGGTGTCCCATATACGAATCGAGATCTCCTGAAGTGAATGCGAGTTGCTATATTCTTTACCAATAAAATTATGTAAATTTTAAATTATAAACATTTCACGTCGTGATTAACCTATCTTTGGTAGTTATCTAAGTCCCTGAGAAATAATAAACTTCTTTGGATCGTTGATACGATGCACACGTAAGTTAGTTTTATTTTTCACGTGAGGTAAATTTTAATATCTAGTAATTTCTCATTTGTAAAATTTGAAATACCATGCGACTGTGGCAGTAAATACATAGGACAAACAGTAAGAACCGTAGAGGAAAGAATAAAAGAGCACAATAGACATCTACGGTTGAAACAACCTAATAAGTCATCTATTGCCGAACATGCCTTCTTCATTGGTCATAAAATACCTTTCGATAAGACTCGTATTCTGGACAGAGCTAATTGCTATTGGGATAGCATTATTTTGGAGGCAATAAACATCAGGTCCAGTGAGAATTTACTGAATAGAGATTCTGGATTCCAATTGAACCTAGCTTGGAACCCATTGTTTTACCGGAGGAATGCGGGGCTGAGTCACGGGACTCCAGGTGCAACGGAGACGCAGCCACGGGAGACTAGAGCATGACTAAGCAAGTGGACCAATGGGAGACGCCCTCGCCCTCCCGCATCAATATTTAGCCAATCACAGGCGGTCTGTGCTTGAATAGACTTACCTCGGACTATATAAATGCTTACACTTACCGAATTTGATACTTCAGTCTGAAGATGATGGCAGAGCAAGCCATTGAAACGTCACTGATAATCTCTTTAACCCGATTGGAAACATGTCATTCATCGGGAAAGACTTCGTATTTTAGTATATGTCTTTATTTCCAAGGTGCCATCTTCTGAGGTACAAACACAAAAAAAGTACAATATATGAAACTCCTCCCGCTTTAAGCACCTTTAGTTAATAAACTGAGGATTTTAGACAATATCTGAGGACACGTTGATTCGAAATTCGATTCTCTATAATTTTGGTCATATGACCTTTTCTTCTCAGACCACCGAAAAGGGTGAAAATGACACCTCTCACGAAAAATCTACAATTTTACCGATTTTCCATCATTTACACGACCTAAGAATGAAAATAGTTTGGATTTGTTTTAGTCTGTTGGGAAACATATAAAACGAGTGCTTCACACCTCTGCGGTAGAACTATGAATGTACTGTAATAAACTGTACGCGAACCCGAGCAACGCCGAGCACTTCAACACAGAAATTTCTAAAATTACATAAAAACGTAGCCATACTTAGTGGACCGTGATCATTTTTCATCCCTATAAATTAATTTAATTATTCTGAATCTTAAAATGATTTATGAATATTTTCTTCTGATTAATTTCATCTTGTCCACGGGAAAATTTCTGCTGTGAAAATGAGAATTTATGGGGTTTCAAGATATTTGAGAATATTTCCACTAGAACCATACTTTTCTAAAAGAAAACTGGTGTCGGATAATTGTTCTTTAAGCAATTGAGATCTTAGAGGAAAATGTCAATAGATTTGGCTTTTGAGGTATAATTCTACAGTCCATTAGGTGTCGTAGCCGCATTCTGTACGTTTCAATTATTCGTTCCAATTTGTTCTCCATAGAGTCAGGACAGTAAGCATACTATAACAATTTGGGACAGCAGATGTGGTGTCGAGGCTGCTGGGAGCAACTTCGCGGCCTTGCTCAGACGATCGCGGTCATTTCCTGGGCGCCTCATTCAAAATGGAACAGGTAGGGACGCCTCGTAATGTGTTTGCGATGACAAGTTCCCGTGAGGACTGGCTAATAAGTTCCAAAGAAGAGGTTTGACACTTCCGGAATCGAATATCGTCACGTTTTCCGTTGCGTTTGTTTTGTCCACATCCTTCATGTTTTATTATTCGTGCGTATAAATCTGTTTGGACATTACACTTACATACATACAATTTCTTACTATTTTATTTAATTAATTATAGTTCTTTCGCCCCTGCTTTATTAGTCGAAAATTGAAGTAAAAATTTGACAAGTATCAATTTTCCATTAAATAATTCCCTCCCACACTACCTTACGACTGTTAACCTCGCCAAGGAATTGTTTAGGGAAAATACTCCTACAAACGTAATATACTATCAGAAATCTTTTAGGTTTTACAGAAAGGAACTTTAAACCCTTACAAGGTACGTCTTCGAGATTGAAGTATTATCACCATGTAACGTTAAAACACACCTATTCTGAATTTGGCAGTACGGAATCAAAGACAAGCTGTGTGAATGTTACAGACAGAGGTAATAAAAGTCAGAAACAAAAGCAATTTTTTTGGTAAGGGGGTTGGTATTTTTCCCCACAGACAATAATTTTGATTGGACAATATTAAGCCCCGCCACCGACGAAATAAGAAGAAATCAGGCAGTGGGGAAAAATTATTAAAACCTCCAGCAGAAACGAATTTTGCATATTAAGGAGATGAGGAGTTGGACATTGAGGACGTGGAGGTGTTCATGCTTTCAACATTAAGGATATGATGGTTTTATGGTTAATGACGTGGAGATTAAGATTGGACAGTTAACGATTGGACATTAACAACGACTATAAGGCGTGATCCAGTCCGGAGCAACGAGGAAGCGCCAGCTGAAATTTCCAGGCAAGCTGAGAAGACATGGTAAATACCACAGTTTGCCGATTTTCTGGTACTACCAATTCTAAGTAGGATTACTGAGTTAGTTATTCTGCTATTTAAACGACCCTTAGTGTAGAAGTAACTCTATGATATAGTTGTTAGAAATTTAATGTGTATAATTATTGTAAATATAAATAGTGTTTACCATTAAGAAATTGAGGGCATTGTAATT
>JAEMUL010000193.1:2500-11847 GCA_034510155.1 Eucriotettix oculatus | reverse complement strand
TGGGCGAGACGAGGAGGGTGGGGAGGGGGGGAACGGGGCGGGGTGGGGCGGGGGGTGGGGGGGGGGAGGTGTATAAGGGGGGCAGGAGGTGCGGGGTCGGACTGTCGTGACTAAGAGCGGTGGATACTGAAGCGGGGGGTGGGGGGCGGAGCGAAGGGGTGGGAGGGGGGTGGGGGTTCGGCGTGGGGCATGATGTGGGTAGTAGAGGCGTGGGGGGAGGGAGTGTCTGAAATCGGGGAGTAGATGTCGGGGGCATGGGTACAGGGGGGGGGGGGGTTAGGCGTGGCGGAGGGGCAGGCTACGGTGGGGGTGTGGGCAGGCGACGTGTAGTGTTTAGGAGGGAAGGGAGTATGCGCGGGGGTGGGGTGTGAGTAGGCAGGGGGGAGGTGGGGCTGGGTAGGCCGGGAAGTTTGGTTAGAGGGGGGGGGAGCAAGGCGGGGTTGGGGGGTGTGCTGGGGGGCTTGGAGGTGGGGGGGGAGGTATAACAAAGGGGGAGGGTGTGGGGGGCCAGCTTGGAAGTGGTGCGATCGGGGGTGGGAGGTGGGGGGTGGAGGGGGAGTAGACGGGTAGGCTTGTGGGCGGTTGCCTGCCACTGGAGGGTTAGTGGGAGAGCGCGCAGGGGGGGACTGCGTTGCGGTAGCGGGGAGGGGGGGTGAACGGTCGGGGGTGTGGTGTGAGGGAGTCTAGGAGGGGATTAAGGGGGGTGTAGGGAGGGGGGGGTGGGGGGAGGGGTGTAGGGGAGTGGGGGGGGAGTTGGGCGGGCAGGGGGGTGGGGGGGGGGGGGTGGGGGGGGGGGGGGGGGGGGGGGGGGGGGGTGGGGGGGTGGGGGGGGGGGGGGGGGGGGGGGGGGGGGGGGGGGGGGGGGGGGGGGGGGGGGGGGGGGGGGGGGGGGGGGGGGGGGGGGGGGGGGGGGGGGGGGGGGGGGGGGGGGGGGGGGGGGGGGGGGGGGGGGGGGGGGGGGGGGGGGGGGGGGGGGGGGGGGGGGTGGGGGGGGGGGGGGGGGGGGGGGGGGGGGGGGGGGGGGGGGGGGGGGGGGGTGGGGGGGGGGGGGGGGGGGGGGGGGGGGGGGGGGGGGGGGGGGGGGGGGGGGGGGGGGGGGGGGGGGGGGGGGGGGGTGGGGGGGGGGGGGGGGGGGGGGGGGGGGGGGGGGGGGGGGGGGGGGGGTGGGGGGGGGGGGGGGGGGGGGGGGGGGGGGGGGGGGGGGGGGGGGGGGGGGGGGGGGGGGGGGGGGGGGGGGGGGGGGGGGGGGGGGGGGGGGGGGGGGGGGGGGGGGGGGGGGGGGGGGGGGGGGGGGGGGGGGGGGGGGGGGGGGGGGGGGGGGGGGGGGGGGGTGGGGGGGGGGGGGGGGGGGGGGGGGGGGGGGGGGGGGGGGGGGGGGGGGGGGGGGGGGGGGGGGGGGGGGGGGGGGGGGGGGGGGGGGTGGGGGGGGGGGGGGGGGGGGGTGGGGGGGGGGGGGGGGGGGGGGGGGGGGGGGGGGGGGGGGGGGGGGGGGGGGGGGGGTGGGGGGGGGGGGGGGGGGGGGGGGGGGGGGGGGGGGGGGGGGGGGGGGGGGGTGGGGGGGGGGGGGGGGGGGGGGGGGGGGGGGGGGGGGGGGGGGGGGGGGGGGGGGGGGGGGGGGGGGGGTGGGGGGGGGGGGGGGGGGGGGGGGGGGGGGGGGGGGGGGGGGGGGGGGGGGGGGGGGGGGGGGGGGGGGGGGGGTGGGGGGGGGGGGGGGGGGGGGGGGGGGGGGGGGGGGGGGGGGGGGGGGGGGGGGGGGGGGGGGGGGGGGGGGGGGGGGGGGGGGGGGGGGGGGGGGGGGGGGGGGGGGGGGGGGGGGGGGGGGGGGGGGGGGGGGGTGGGGGGGGGGGGGGGGGGGGGGGGGGGGGGGGGGGGGGGGGGGGGGGGGGGGGGGGGGGGGGGGGGGGGGGGGGGGGGGGGGGGGGGGGGGGGGGGGGGGGGGGGTGGGGGGGGGGGGGGGGGGGGGGGGGGGGGGGGGGGGGGGGGGGGGGGGGGGGGGGGGGGGGGGGGGGGGTGGGGGGGGGGGGGGGGGGGGGGGGGGGGGGGGGGGGGGGGGGGGGGGGGGGGGGGGGGGGGGGGGGGGGGGGGGGGGGGGTGGGGGGGGGGGGGGGGGGGGGGGGGGGGGGGGGGGGGGGGGGGGGGGGGGGGGGGGGGGGGGGGGGGGTGGGGGGGGGGGGGGGGGGGGGGGGGGGTGGGGGGGGGGGGGGGGGGGGGGGGGGGGGGGGGGGGGGGGGGGGGGGGGGGGGGGGGGGGGGGGGGGGGGGGGGGGGGGGGGGGGGGGGGGGGGGGGGGGGGGGGGGGGGGGGGGGGGGGGGGGGGGGGGGGGGGGGGGGGGGGGGGGGGGGGGGGGGGGGGGGGGGGGGGGGGGGGGGGGGGGGGGGGGGGGGGGGGGGGTGGGGGGGGGGGGGGGGGGGGGGGGGGGGGGGGGGGGGGGTGGGGGGGGGGGGGGGGGGGGGGGGGGGGGGGGGGGGGGGGGGGGGGGGGGGGGGGGGGGGGGGGGGGGGGGGTGGGGGGGGGGGGGGGGGGGGGGGGGGGGGGGGGGGGGGGGGGGGGGGGGGGGGGGGTGGGGGGGGGGGGGGGGGGGGGGGGGGGGGGGGGGGGGGGGGGGGGGGTGGGGGGGGGGGGGGGGGGGGGGGGGGGGGGGGGGGGGGGGGGGGGGGGGGGGGGGGGGGGGGGGGGGGGGGGGGGGGGGGGGGGGGGGGGGGGGGGGGGGGGTGGGGGGGGGGGGGGGGGGGGGGGGGGGGGGGGGGGGGGGGGGGGGGGGGGGGGGGGGGGGGGGGGGGGGGGGGGGGGGGGGGGGGGGGGGGGGGGGGGGGGGGGGGGGGGGGGGGGGTGGGGGGGGGGGGGGGGGGGGGGGGGGGGGGGGGGGGGGGGGGGGGGGGGGGGGGGGGGGGGGGGGGGGGGGGGGGGGGGGGGGGGGTGGGGGGGGGGGGGGGGGGGGGGGGGGGGGGGGGGGGGGGGGGGGGGGGGGGGGGGGGGGGTGGGGGGGGGGGGGGGGGGGGGGGGGGGGGGGGGGGGGGGGGGGGGGGGGGGGGGGGGGGGGGGGGGGTGGGGGGGGGGGGGGGGGGGGGGGGGGGGGGGGGGGGGGGGGGGGGGGGGGGGGGGGGGGGGGGGGGGGGGGGGGGGGGGGGGGGGGGGGGGGGGGGGGGGGGGGGGGGGGGGGGGGGGGGGGGGGGGGGGGGGGGGGGGGGGGGGGGGGGGGGGGGGGGGGGGGGGGGGGGGGGGGGGGGGGGGGGGGGGGGTGGGGGGGGGGGGGGGGGGGGGGGGGGGGGGGGGGGGGGGGGGGGGGGGGTGGGGGGGGGGGGGGGGGGGGGGGGGGGGGGGGGGGGGGGGGGGGGGGGGGGGGGGGGGGGGGGGGGGGGGGGGGGGGGGGGGGGGGGGGGGGGGGGTGGGGGGGGGGGGGGGGGGGGGGTGGGGGGGGGGGGGGGGGGGGGGGGGGGGGGGGGGGGGGGGGGGGGGGGGGGGGGGGGGGGGGGGGGTGGGGGGGGGGGGGGGGGGGGGGGGGGGGGGGGGGGGGGGGGGGGGGGGGGGGGGGGGGGGGGGGGGGGGGGGGGGGGGGGGGGGGGGGGGGGGGGGGGGGGGGGGGGGGGGGGGGGGGGGGGGGGGGGGGGGGGGGGGGGGGGGGGGGGGGGGGGGGGGGGGGGGGGGGGGGGGGGGGGGGGGGGGGGGGGGGGGGGGGGGGGGGGGGGGGGGGGGGGGGGGGGGGGGGGGGGGGGGGGGGGGGGGGGGGGGGGGGTGGGGGGGGGGGGGGGGGGGGGGGGGGGGGGGGGGGGGGGGGGGGGGGGGGGGGGGGGGGGGGGGGGGGGGGGGGGGGGGGGGGGGGGGGGGGGGGGGGGGGGGGGGGGGGGGGGGGGGGGGGGGGGGGGGGGGGGGGGGGGGGGGGGGGGGGGGGGGTGGGGGGGGGGGGGGGGGGGGGGGGGGGGGGGGGGGGGGGGGGGGGGGGGGGGGGGGGGGGGGGGGGGGGGTGGGGGGGGGGGGGGGGGGGGGGGGGGGGGGGGGGGGGGGGGGGGGGGGGGGGGGGGGGGGGGGGGTGGGGGGGGGGGGGGGGGGGGGGGGGGGGGGGGGGGGGGGGGGGGGGGGGGGGGGGGGGGGGGGGGGGGGGGGGGGGGGGGGGGGGGGGGGGGGGGGGGGGGGGGGGGGGGGGGGGGGGGGGGGGGGGGGGGGGGGGGGGGGGGGGGGGGGGGGGGGGGGGGGGGGGGGGGGGGGGGGGGGGGGGGGGTGGGGGGGGGGGGGGGGGTGGGGGGGGGGGGGGGGGGGGGGGGGGGGGGGGGGGGGGGGGGGGGGGGGGGGGGGGGGGGTGGGGGGGGGGGGGGGGGGGGGGGGGGGGGGGGGGGGGGGGGGGGGGGGGGGGGGGGGGGGGGGGGGGGGGGGGGGGGGGGGGGGGGGGGGGGGGGGGGGGGGGGTGGGGGGGGGGGGGGGGGGGGGGGGGGGGGGGGGGGGGGGGGGGGGGGGGGGGGGGTGGGGGGGGGGGGGGGGGGGGGGGGGGGGGGGGGGGGGGGGGGGGGGGGGGGGGGGGGGTGGGGGGGGGGGGGGGGGGGGGGGGGGGGGGGGGGGGGGGGGTGGGGGGGGGGGGGGGGGGGGGGGGGGGGGGGGGGGGGGGGGGGGGGGGGTGGGGGGGGGGGGGGGGGGGGGGGGGGGGGGGGGGGGGGGGGGGGGGGGGGGGGGGGGGGGGGGGGGGGGGGGGGGGGGGGGGGGGGGGGGGGGGGGGGGGGGGGGGGGGGGGGGGGGGGGGGGGGGGGGGGTGGGGGGGGGGGGGGGGGGGGGGGGGGGGGGGGGGGGGGGGGGGTGGGGGGGGGGGGGGGGGGGGGGGGGGGGGGGGGGGGGGGGGGGGGGGGGGGGGGGGGGTGGGGGGGGGGGGGGGGGGTGGGGGGGGGGGGGGGGGGGGGGGGGGGGGGGGGGGGGGGGGGGGGGGGGGGGGTGGGGGGGGGGGGGGGGGGGGGGGGGGGGGGGGGGGGGGGGGGGGGGTGGGGGGGGGGGGGGGGGGGGGGGGGGGGGGGGGGGGGGGGGGGGGGGGTGGGGGGGGGGGGGGGGGGGGGGGGGGGGGGGGGGGGGGGGGGGGGGGGGGGGGGGGGGGGGGGGGGGGGGGGGGGGGGGGGGGGGTGGGGGGGGGGGGGGGGGGGGGGGGGGGGGGGGGGGGGGGGGGGGGGGGGGGGGGGGGGGGGGGGGGGGGGGGGGTGGGGGGGGGGGGGGGGGGGGGGGGGGGGGGGGGGGGGGGGGGGGGGGGGGGGGGGGGGGGGTGGGGGGGGGGGGGGGGGGGGGGGGGGGGGGGGGGGGGGGGGGGGGGGGGGGGGGGGGGGGGGGGGGGGTGGGGGGGGGGGGGGGGGGGGGGGGGGGGGGGGGGGGGGGGTGGGGGGGGGGGGGGGGGGGGGGGGGGGGGGGGGGGGGGGGGGGGGGGGGGGGGGGGGGGGGGGGTGGGGGGGGGGGGGGGGGGGGGGGGGGGGGGGGGGGGGGGGGGGGGGGGGGGGGGGGGGGGGGGGGGGGGGGGGGGGGGGGGGGGGGGGGGGGGGGGTGGGGGGGGGGGGGGGGGGGGGGGGGGGGGGGGGGGGGGGGGGGGGGGGTGGGGGGGGGGGGGGGGGGGGGGGGGGGGGGGGGGGGGGGGGGGGGGGGGGGGGTGGGGGGGGGGGGGGGGGGGGGGGGGGGGGGGGGGGGGGGGGGGGGGGGGGGGGGGGGGGGGGGGGGGGGGGGGGGGGGTGGGGGGGGGGGGGGGGGGGGGGGGGGGGGGGGGGGGTGGGGGGGGGGGGGGGGGGGGGGGGGGGGGGGGGGGGGGGGGGGGGGGGGGGGGGTGGGGGGGGGGGGGGGGGGGGGGGGGGGGGGGGGGGGGGGGGGGGGGGGGGGTGGGGGGGGGGGGGGGGGGGGGGGGGGGGGGGGGGGGGGTGGGGGGGGGGGGGGGGGGGGGGGGGGGGGGGGGGGGGGGGGGGGGGGGGGGGGGGGGGGGGGGGGGGGGGGGGGGGGGGGGGGGGGGTGGGGGGGGGGGGGGGGGGGGGTGGGGGGGGGGGGGGGGGGGGGGGGGGGGGGGGGGGGGGGGGGGGGGGGGGGTGGGGGGGGGGGGGGGGGGGGGGGGGGGGGGGGGGGGGGGGGGGGGGGGGGGGGGGGGGGGGGGGGGGGGGGGGGGGGGGGGGGGGGGTGGGGGGGGGGGGGTGGGGGGGGGGGGGGGGGGGGGGGGGGGGGGGGTGGGGGGGGGGGGGGGGGGGGGGGGGGGGGGGGGGGGGGGGGGGGGGGTGGGGGGGGGGGGGGGGGGGGGGGGGGGGGGGGGGGGGGGGGGGGGGGGGGGGGGGGGGGGGGGGGGGGGGTGGGGGGGGGGGGGGGGGGGGGGGGGGGGGGGGGGGGGGGGGGGGGGGGGGGGGGGGGGGTGGGGGGGGGGGGGGGGGGGGGGGGGGGGGGGGGGGGGGGGGGGGGGGGGGGGGGGGGGGGGGGGGGGGGGGGGGGGGGGGGGGGGGGGGGGGGTGGGGGGGGGGGGGGGGGGGGGGGGGGGGGGGGGGGGGGGGGGGGGGGGGGGGGGGGGGGGGGGGGGGGGGGGGGGGGGGGGGGGGGGGGGGGGGGGGGGGGGGGGGGGGGGGGGGGGGGGGGGGGGTGGGGGGGGGGGGGGGGGGGGGGGGGGGGGGGGGGGTGGGGGGGGGGGGGGGGGGGGGGGGGGGGGGGGGGGGGGGGGGGGGGGGGGGGGGGGGGGGGGGGGGGGGGGGGGGGGGGGGGTGGGGGGGGGGGGGGGGGGGGGGGGGGGGGGGGGGGGGGGGGGGGGGGGGGGGGGGGGGGGGGGTGGGGGGGGGGGGGGGGGGGGGGGGGGGGGGGGGGGGGGGGGGGGGGTGGGGGGGGGGGGGGGGGGGGGGGGGGGGGGGTGGGGGGGGGGGGGGGGGGGGGGGGGGGGGGGGGGGGGGGGGGGGGGGGGGGGGGGGGGGGGGGGGGGGGGGGGGGGGGTGGGGGGGGGGGGGGGGGGGGGGGGGGGGGTGGGGGGGGGGGGGGGGGGGGGGGGGGGGGGGGGGGGGGTGGGGGGGGGGGGGGGGGGGGGGGGGGGGGGGGGGGGGGGGGGGGGGGGGGGGGGGGGTGGGGGGGGGGGGGGGGGGGGGGGGGGGGGGGGGGGGGGGGGGGGGGGGGGGGGGGGGGGGGGGGGGGTGGGGGGGGGGGGGGGGGGGGGGGGGGGGGGGGGGGGGGGGGGGGGGGGGGTGGGGGGGGGGGGGGGGGGGGGGGGGGGGGGGTGGGGGGGGGGGGGGGGGGGGGGGGGGGGGGGGGGGGGGGGGGGGGGGGGGGGGGGGGGGGGGGGGGGGGTGGGGGGGGGGGGGGGGGGGGGGGGGGGGGGGGGGGGGGGGGGGGGGGGGGGGGGGGGGGGGGGGGGGGGGGGGGGGGGGGGGGGGGGGGGGGGGGGGTGGGGGGGGGGGGGGGGGGGGGGGGGGGGGGGGGGGGGGGGGGGGGGGGGGGGGGGGGGGGGGGGTGGGGGGGGGGGGGGGGGGGGGGGGGGGGGGGGGGGGGGGGGGGGGGGGGGGGGGGGGGGGGGGGGGGGTGGGGGGGGGGGGGGGGGGGGGGGGGGGGGGGGGGGGGGGTGGGGGGGGGGGGGGGGGGGGGGGGGGGGGGGGGGGGGGGGGGGGGGGGGGGGGGGGGGGGGGGGGGGGGGGGGGGGGGGGGGGTGGGGGGGGGGGGGGGGGGGGGGGGGGGTGGGGGGGGGGGGGGGGGGGGGGGGGGGGGGGGGGGGGGGGGGGGGGGGTGGGGGGGGGGGGGGGGGGGGGGGGGGGGGGGGGGGGGGGGGGGGGGGGGGGGGGGGGGGGGGGGGGGGGGGGGGGGGGGGGGGGGGGGGGGTGGGGGGGGGGGGGGGGGGGGGGGGGGGGGGGGGGGGGGGGGGTGGGGGGGGGGGGGGGGGGGGGGGGGGGGGGGGGGGGGGGGGGGGGGGGGGGGGGGGGGGGGGGGGGGGGGGGGGGGGGGGGGGGGGGGGGGGGGGGGGGGGGGGGGGGGGGGGGGGGTGGGGGGGGGGGGGGGGGGGGGGGGGGGGGGGTGGGGGGGGGGGGGGGGGGGGGGGGGGGGGGGGGGGGGGGGGGGGGGGGGGGGGGGGGGGGGGGGGGGGGGGGGGGGGGGGTGGGGGGGGGGGGGGGGGGGTGGGGGGGGGGGGGGGGGGGGGGGGGGGGGGGGGGGGGGGGGGGGGGGGGGGGGGGGGGGGGGGGGGGTGGGGGGGGGGGGGGGGGGGGGGGGGGGGGGGGGGGGGGGGGGGGGGGGGGGGGGGGGGGGGGGGGGGGGGGGGGGGGGGGGGGGGGGTGGGGGGGGGGGGGGGGGGGGGGGGGGGTGGGGGGGGGGGGGGGGGGGGGGGGGGGGGGGGGGGGGGTGGGGGGGGGGGGGGGGGGGGGGGGGGGGGGGGGGGGGGGGGGGGGGGGGGGGGGGGGGGGGGGGGGGGGGGGGTGGGGGGGGGGGGGGGGGGGGGGGGGGGGGGGGGGGGGGGGGGGGGGGGGGGGGGGTGGGGGGGGGGGGGGGGGGGGGGGGGGGGGGTGGGGGGGGGGGGGGGGGGGGGGGGGGGGGGGGGGGGGGGGGGGGGGGGGGGGGGGGGGGGGGGGGGGGGGGGGTGGGGGGGGGGGGGGGGGGGGGGGGGGGGGGGGGGGGGGGGGGGGGGGGGGGGGGGGGGGGGGGGGGGGGGTGGGGGGGGGGGGGGGGGGGGGGGGGGGGGGGGGGGGGGGGGGGGGGGGGGGGGGTGGGGGGGGGGGGGGGGGGGGGGGGGGGGGGGGGGGGGGGGGGGGGGGGGGGGGGGGGGGGGGGGGGTGGGGGGGGGGGGGGGGGGGGGGGGGGGGGGGGGGGGGGGGGGGGGGGGGGGGGGGGGGGGGGGGGTGGGGGGGGGGGGGGGGGGGGGGGGGGGGGGGGGTGGGGGGGGGGGGGGGGGGGGGGGGGGGGGGGGGGGGGGGGGGGGGGGGGGTGGGGGGGGGGGGGGGGGGGGGGGGGGGGTGGGGGGGGGGGGGGGGGGGGGGTGGGGGGGGGGGGGGGGGGTGGGGGGGGGGGGGGGGGGGGGGGGGGGGGGGGGGGGGGGGGGGGGGGGGGGGGGGGGGGGGGGGGGGGTGGGGGGGGGGGGGGGGGGGGGGGGGGGGTGGGGGGGGGGGGGGGGGGTGGGGGGGGGGGGGGGGGGGGGGGGGGGGGGGGGGGGGGGGGTGGGGGGGGGGGGGGGGGGGGGGGGGGGGGGGGGGGGGGGGGGGGGGGGGGGGGGGGGGGGGGGGGGGGGGGGGGGGGGGGGGTGGGGGGGGGGGGGGGGGGGGGGGGGGGGGGGGGGGGGGGGGGGGGGGGGGGGGGTGGGGGGGGGGGGGGGGGGGGGGGGGGGGGGGGGGGGGGGGGGGGGGGGGGGGGGGGGGGGGGGGGGGGGGGGGGGGGGGGGGGGGGGGGGGGGGGGGGGG
>JAEMUL010000192.1:0-11993 GCA_034510155.1 Eucriotettix oculatus | reverse complement strand
TACGGTTTGGCTATGAAATTGTAGTATTAGTGGAGTCAGAAAAAGTCTACGAAAGCATAATAAATGGCATTAACGTGATCCTGGAGAAAGAGTTCAGTATGAATATTAATAGGGGGAAAACCAAGATAATGGAGTGTAGTATGGGAAACAGTGGAATAGCAAAGGGTGTTAGATTTGGAAGGGATATTTTGAAGGAAGTTAAAGAATTCTGCTACTTGGGATGCGTAATAACTAGGGATGTTAGAAGTATAGTAGACCTGAAGAGTAGGCTGCATAGGCAAGGAAGGCTTTCGTAAAAATGAGTAATTTACATACGGGAAATATAAATGAGAATATTAGGAAATCATTGCTAAAAATGCTCGTAAGGAGCGTGGCGTTATATGGGAGCGAAACGTGGACGGAAGGAGTTGCAGAAAGGAAAGGAATGGAAGCCTTTGAAATGTGTTGCTATAGAAGAATGCTGAAAGTCGGATGGGTGGATAGAATCACTAACGATGAAGTTCTAAGCAGAATTTGGGAAGAGCTAACAATGTGGAGTACTTTGACCAAGAGAATGGATAGATTAATAGGCCACGTTTTGACTCATGAGGGTCTTATTAAATTAGCATTAGAGATGTGTTGGTATGCGCTAAGCAGATTAGGCAGGAAATGGTAGCTATGTAGAAATGTAAAGGTTTGCGCAGGATTGGTTAGCATGGAGGGTTTGTATCAGACTAGTCTTAGGAATGAATACCACAACACTGTAGTCCATTACTCACGCAACAAGTTTCCGCCGCGTGGAACGCCGGGAATTGCATTTGGGAGAAATAGTGTTCGATTCACATTTCTTCCGTTCTCACTTATATTTTTACTTCTTTTATTCCAATAAATTATTCAACGGAATTCTTGGACGACCCCCTTTCCTACAAATGGCAAAAGAAAACCAACCAACCAATCGTAATCCATTATCCAAATGTGTCACTTAATTTGACTCCAAGAAGTTTCACCATAGACTGATAACAAAACAAACATACTAGTGTAGAATCTTCAATATTCTAGCAAGTTTGTTTCTCTTAATTTGAACAACGAAATTTATATATATATTTAAATAAAAGTCTATGCTTTGGTAGCCCTCCCCTAGTAAGGGAAACGGGAGGAAGTGGAAGGAAGAGCAGGGTAGCCTCCGGACTGTAGTTTAAGGATCTCTCTCGGCGATTTACATAAAAGTGAAGCAAGGAAACCCCCTAGAGAAGCCTGCATCAGGTAGGTCGGGCATTTAATAGTACTCCCACACTCTCTTGATGACGAGAAACTGGATTGTTGTGGAAATGCATCAAACCCGCCACCATGCCTGGATGATATTTGAAGGATCGCTGGCCAACTTGTCCCGAATGGGATTAGAGAACAACTCTTTTTTTTTGGTTTACAGGCTACATGAGGGTGATCCTGAGATAGCAAATTCCTCTTTAATAGTACAGGAAGGGATTTTTTATGGGTAACAGGCTACATGAGGGTGATCCTGAAGCAGGCAACTCCCCTTTAATAGCATAGGAAGCGACTTGAAAAGGGGGGGATGTGGAAGGTAGAGCAAGGTAGCCCAGGGTTATCTAGGGCCCTCAGGCTATAGTGTAAGGATCCTACCCGGTGCTTCACCTAAAGATAATGCAGGAAAAACCCTAGAAAACCGGCATCAGGTAGGTCGGGCTAGTGGGTACTACTCCTGCGCCCTTCTGATGACGGGAGACTGGATTGTTGTGGGAACGCAACAAACCCGCCTCCATGCCTAGATCAGTATTGAGAGGCAGTTAGCCGACTGGTCCAATGGGATCTGCCGACAACTCTTACCATATGTCAAAGGTCTTCGGCCCCCGTACATACACCTCTCAAACTGCTCAATGTCGTCTCAGCCTGCAGGAGACTTAAATTAGTTACCTTGGCCATGGACCAAGGGTGGAGGGAAAGAAGAAAACCAGGAAGGAGGAAGTAACCTCACTCATTTCCCATCAGGATATCCTCCTGACCTTCCTACAGGAAGGGAATTGAAAATGGGGTTTTATATAGCGGAGGTCGTTCAAACACGCCGCGAATTATAAGGTTTTCCCTTATACGTCCCCATGCAATTCATACGATTACCGTGAAATTTTGATGTTCAGTAATACTCATCCCAGAGAGATTTTCTGTAGGTATTTTGAAGATTTAGATTCCTCCCCCCCTCCCCCCCTTTCAAGTCAACAAACGTCAAACGAGATAATTGCTGTTAAGCGTGAAATAATGTTTAAATTTAAGTAACATTTAATTTAAGTAATGATACTTTTTAATTAGTTTATAAATATGCAAAATGTTTTGTTACTCACAGTGCTCTACAAGAACACTTTATTGTTACAAGAACACTTTATTGAAACCAGAAATCCACAATATTAGTTATAACTTTTAAAAGGCAGATGTTGCCGCTATCTAAAACGAATTTAAAAATATCTCATAATAAATAGTCCGGACATGGCAGTAGCACATTTTTACGAAACTTTCTACAATACCTTAAATTGTTTTGTATCATTACCAAAGCCTAAAAAACATTATTACCCCCAATGGTTTTCTACAGATATAATACATTATATTAAATTAAAGGCTAAATATAGAAAAAGATTAATAAAATATCGCTTTCCGTCTGACCTACAAGAATTTCGTCAAATTAGACAGCAGCTCAAAAATAAAATTAGAAATGCGTATTCTCAATATTTATGTACTATTGAAAAAAATATAACAACGCGCCCCGGAAACTTCTGGACAATAATAACAAGAGTCAAGGACAAATCGAAATGGAGGGTAACATAAACTAATCATTAGACGTGACGTCTCATTTTTCTTATTTTAAGAGAGATGATACTTCAGTGTAATCCACATTGAGGCCGAATTTGTTTAATTGGGAGGGATAAGTAAGTACTTGTCCGACGCTCTTGCGATGATTTGAGACAATTTTCCTGAGGGGGAGCAGCATACTTGACTTCATGCCTCGATCAAGTTTGGAGGCAACTGCCCGCTTGTCCGTATGCAAATACTGGAATACTCTTTCCGTATTCCCAACTTTTGACCGCAATATTCACTCAGTGCACACAGACGACAGCGAAAATTATATTGAATCTGAAATACCTTTAATAAATAATAATATTCTAAATATACACAAAATAGGAGCTATTACTAAATTGAAACAAAAAAAAATCGACTGGACCAGATAAAATTCCTGCCTACATAGTAAAAGGGCTTAAGGATCTCCTTATCAAACCTCTTTTTCACATTTATAATCTATCACTACATTATGGAATCTTCCCAACCATATGGAAGTAAACGAAAGTGACTCCTATATTCAAAAGTGGCAGTGGATCAGAAATATCGAATTACGGGCCGATCGCGCTTCTCTCTGCTCCAGCAAAAATTTTTAAATGTATATTACACAAATTTCTCTTCGCGCAAGTAAGGTCACAAATTTCAATTAATCAACACGGGTTTATGAAGGGAAGATCTACGGTAACTAATCTAATAAATCACGTAGAACTACTTCATAAAATCCTGGAGACTGGAGGTCAAGTTGACGTTATCTATACTGATTTCAAAAAAGCCTTCGACACAGTTAATCATAACATACTAATGGAAAAATTTAAACACTTTAAGTCTTTCTGACAATCTCGTTAACCTGTTATGGCCTGCAAGACAGGCAACAATTCGTATGTTACAAACAATGGTTTTCTGTCTGAAAGATTCAATACTCGTTCCGTAACGGCAAGGATCGAATCTTGGACCATTGCTATTCACGTTACTTATAAACGATATTAACAAACACAAATTAAAATGTCCTCCTTTATGCAGATGATCTAAAACTTTTCAGAAAGATACATTCGAATGCTGACTGTGCAGCTCTTCAATAAAATCTGGACAATGAGGTTGAATGGTCTCAAAGAAATAAACTTTTTTTAATACAAAAAATGCGTATCGTATACTTGTACAAGTAAAAAGAACTATTTCAAGTACAACGACACAATGGCGACGGATCAATTAGCAAGTTTAAATTCGGTTAAAGATCTCGGTGTAATTTTCGATCAAAAACTCACTTTCTGTGATTACATTTACAAATCCGCACAAAAAGCGAACAAAGCCATTGGACTAATTGTAAGAAACTCCAAATTGTTTAAAAATACATCCACCCTGTTACATCTTTATTCATCTCTAGTAAGGCCAATATCAGAGTACGCATTACTAATTTGGGATCCCATACATAAGAAACAAACTCACGAGGAAAAAAATTCAGAAAAACTTTTTAAGATTTCTCTATTACATCGACTTAGACAAGCCATATGAAGAGCTTTTGGAAATATATAATATAGATAAACTCTCAACTAGACGAGAACGAGCGTCAATATTTTTCTGTTCAAACTATGTAATGGCAAAATCAATGACAACACTTTGTTATCCTACGTAAATTTTCGTGTACCATCGTTTACTAAGACACCAGCCAGTCCTTACTTTATAACACAAATATTAAATCGGTAACAGCCTCCAAATCTCCAATGCCCTATGCAATCAGTTGTAGCGCAGTAGAACCCGCGTCCGAGCAAGTTGTTTGCTAGGAAGAAGGGGTTTTTCCACCCGCCGTCTCGCCTCTCAGAATAAACAACAAAAGGGGCTGCGACTGACACCTGGACTAACGTCGCCGTTTCGGAATGCCTGGGAATTTGGTGACTGGGTGGCGTGTTTTCCCCAAATAAACAAGGGATATGATTGGAGGATATCCATCCCTGCCACCTTAGTGATAGGTGTCTGATAAGTGGGGACAAGGCTTTAAAGAGGCTGGCGGAGACAATTTTGGGAGATTAGATTTTTCGAGAGATCGTGAAATGGATGGAGAGAGGAGATAGATTAGATTTTTCGAGAGATCGTGAAATGGATGGAGAGAGGAGATAGATTAGAGATTTTGGAGAGATCGTGAAGTGGATGGAGAGAGGAGATTAGATTTTTCGAGAGATCGTGAAATGGATGGAGAGAGGAGATAGATTAGATTTTTCGAGAGATCGTGAAATGGATGGAGAGAGGAGATAGATTAGAGATTTTG
The DNA here is from genome assembly GCA_034510155.1 of Eucriotettix oculatus. Lineage (NCBI taxonomy): Eukaryota > Metazoa > Arthropoda > Insecta > Orthoptera > Tetrigidae > Eucriotettix > Eucriotettix oculatus. The sequence goes on along the minus strand of JAEMUL010000192.1, from coordinate 6,913 downwards.
GAGAGATCGTGAAGTGGATGGAGAGAGGAGATTAGATTTTCGAGAGATCGTGAAATGGATGGAGAGAGGAGATAGAGGGATTTTTGGAGAGATCGTGAAGTGGATGGAGAGAGGAGATAGAAGAGATTTTGCAGTGGATTTAGGAGAGAGGAGATAGAGGAGAGATTGGAGAGATTTTTGCAGTGGATTTAGGAGAGAGGAGATTGGTGAGGTGGCAGCGGCGACCATGCTTTGAGCAGTCCAGGAAGCAGGGAAGAAAGGCATTAGCAACAAGGAAAGGAAGACTTCGTGCTTATGTCGACCGGCCGCTTCAAGTTCCACAACACGGAAATTACAGCGAGACGCCCATGAAGAAAAGTCAGGTTCGTCAACGAACTGATCTGCTACACGTGATCACCCAAATCATTAGTACCCTGAGATTAAAATTAATAAATATATATTTAAACTTAATAACTAAATTCATTTAAATAATATCCCCCCCATCATTTACACAGTTACCACCTCAGATTTGTTTAATTCCAATTCCATGGATATTACTTATTATCCAATAAAATCTTTCAATCAATAATACTTATATATCTCTTCTGTTTATATGTCCAACTGATACTTCACAATTGTTTACTTCACGTGAATTGCACGAGATTTCCAGTCGCTGAGAAGAGCTGCCAGGGAATTCCTTCCGGAGACAACATTTTGATTTCGAATACCATCTTGTATCGTTCACAGTGCAGTGGACTCGAGAAATTTAGTGCTATCTGTGAAGTAAAGTTTATACTAATCTACAATAATAACTTTCACAGTGTTTCTTCTCTAACACACAAAGTATTGTTCATATTAGAAAATCTTTTCTCAATAACCACACATTTTATTTATTTTCTTCTATATTTATAAATATATTTGTAATTTTATTTTTACATTTGCAACTAACCTAAATTTGAAATGCCTCGTTAATGAAATACAATGTTCGCTGTAGTTATTGTATACGAATGTTCATACTTCTAAATTCTTCTATTGTAACACATGCATGGTATCTACGTAATTGAACCAACGTCTGTGTAGTACCTACAAATAAATAGATGAATGCACTCACTCGGATAGTACTCTGGAAATATTTCGTTCAAGACATCTTTATTTTTATCTTCAGAACCGTCGAAATATGTTATTAATGAATCAAATAGTTTTTAATACTTAGTCAAAGGAAATTAAAACAATAAACAAACAATATAGTAAAATGTGAAACTGAAAAAAGTATTCAAACATCCAGTGTTCACCAGGAATAGGAATTTGAGCGTTAAAAGTTTGGAATTTGTTATAAAATGTCCGCTAGCGAGATGAATAAATGGAATTGAGAACGTGTTTGATAAGTGTGTCTTTCAGATTTGCGTTGCTTGTTACTCATTGCGGTGTTCATTCGTGGTTGGAAGAAACTCAATATATCGTGGAAGATTTTGGTGGAAAATTGTTGTTCAACCTTTTTCTAGAATGCCTAGTTCTATTAATTATTGTTATTGAAGTGGATAGAATCATTCACTCATTATCCTGTCGTCGACAAAGTTAAATTTATCCCTCACAATTGTGATAAAAATCGGATACGAATTATATATACGCCTGACAAACCGCGACTCGTGCTACCTCTGGCAGAGAATTGTATAAGTAAAGTGGTGGTACCGGCTTTGGATATTATAATCAATATACATTACATTTGACATTTTGAAAGAAACTAATGATTAAAAATAAGTAAAACTTTGTGGAAAAGTTTTTGGAAAATTTGCTGCGATCCTAAGCGCCCCCATACAATATTAAAAATTCTATAGCTTTCCGAATCGCATGTGGGAGACCGATCGGAAAAAAGCATGGATTGCTCGCGTAAATCGCACTCCATAAGTATAACTTTTATAATGGTATGGACAATATTTATATAATTACACATGTTTTTAAGCAATCTCTAATATTTAGTGAATTAAATTATTTTCCGATTAGACATTACATTTAATATATCCTTAATATTTTTGTACTTTTGGAGCAAAGATAATGGGCACAAAATATAACATTAATATATCATTTAATTACATAAAGTGATAGATTTCATTATTAAATTTGTAAAAAATGTTTCTCTTTTCATTAAACTATTGTAAAACAATTAGTATAACAATGAATTGTAGGTATATTTTGTAAATTATAGACGTTTTATAATTACAATTTATATTATTTAAATAGCAATTTTATAAAAATGAAGAAAATATTAATTACACGTTAATTACAATATTTTGTTTATATGTATTTTTGTTTGCTTAAATTTTATTCGTTACCTTTGCTGCTATCTTATTTGCACTATTGATATGTAAGTAATGTGATTTTTAGCACAATGTGCCCCAGAAGTAGATCCCAAAACACGAGCCGCTTCTTCTAGTACATCACGAATGTACTAGTAATTTTCGTCCTTTATTTGAGTTTCTTTCCTGAATATATCACATCTACTTCTTTCAGCCCACATTTAATAATAATTGATATTATCAATCAACATTAATTGATTTATTTACGAATTTAACAAACTTGTCACAACACGCAAAGCCATGTAACTTTTTAATTCTACCACCTCTTTTCTTACACATTTCCGATAGAGCTTCACTACATCGCATCGACACGGCATTAGGTTGGCATTTAGTAAAATTAAATTTATAGCTTTCAACTTTTGTTTTCCAATTCTTCCAGGCTGATAATGTAAGAAACATAATATTCTAGCTATTTCTTTTTAGTATGCCATATATATATATATATATATATATATATATATATATATATATATATTCGGCGCAGCCACTTCGGCGCAAGAATTATTCGGCGCGGCCGTTTCGGCACAAGGTTGGGCGCGGGGACATTACGTGGCGATAAACGAGAATATCGTGGTCATTTGTTTCAAATAAGTTATTTTATACAAATACACATCTTATATTAATATTAATAAAATGAAAAACAGCCTATATATCAGAAAAAAGTGATATAAACTTTATTAACAGTAGTTTGTTCACGACGTTCGTTCTTAAATTTTAAAACCTCATCTTTTACGATTATAATAAAAATGAATATTTACAATATATATATATATGTATAATACAATTATGTTATAAAATGAAAATTTATTAACGGAAAAAAGAAATTGAAATGGATAAAAATTTATTGTGCATGTCGCACAAGCAACGAGGCTGAAATAACACAATAAGCGTATTGTTAGTTCCATAATTACAATGGAAAACTTTAACAATGAGTTAATTCTGTATAGAAAATTATCATAAGTTGTGCAAAACACCAAAATGTACATTTCTAATAATCCTAATGTTATCTTTAGTGAATCTGCCAAAGGAATTTGACTAAATAGTTTTATAAAGTTGAAACGTTATTACCAGGCAAATAAATACATAGAACTCGCAATAAAAATTAAATCCATTACTTTAGTTATTGATCAATTAGAAATTAACTTGAAAAGACTTGTGGATAGTAGCACTTTTTAACTCCTAGTTTTAACTTCTGATAATAGTGCCAGAGCCTGTGCTCTAGCATATAATTTATCTTTCAGAATTATCGTTTCTTCTACTAGCAGCCCTCTACATAACATTTCTATATTTTCATATAATTCTCTTAATAAGGAAAATAATTTTACAGTCAAAACGTCTTTTAAGTTTTTGGACCATTTAAACGTCACTAATGATCATGTTTTCTTATCATTAGATGAAGAGTTCTTATTTAATTTTTACCCCAAGTTTTAAAATTTTTCGAAATTGACAAAAATTATTTTATCAAAAATTCTTATCATAATAAATGTAATTATAAATTCCACTTATTTTTCGTTCAAGAACATTTACTATCACGAAATCATTGGTTCTACCTTGGGAATTTTTCTTTGTCGTTATTCGCGCAAATTATGAGAGATTTGGAAGCCTTATGTATTACATCTTTAGATTTAAAACCACTGAGATATTTCAAGAATGATGACTTTTTAGTATCATTCTCAGATTCCACATAAACCATTTGCTCAATACTTTTAATAATTACAACACTGAAAGAAACTTTAAAATTGAATTGAAAAAGATCACTCTGTCAATTTTCTTGATGTTTTGGTTATTGTTTCTGTCAATAAGATAGTTACCAATTGCTATAAAAATATCTACTTACTCAGGAATAATTCTTAATTACATGTCAAATCAGCCATTATTCCATAAGATACTATGCTTTATAATTCAGTAAATATGGACGTCAAATTATAACGTCAGCGCTATCATAAATTTAATCTGGGAAAAATAAATATTGTGTTCTTCTTAATATTTATCCTTTGCATTTCGCTTAAAAATACATTAAAATTGGGTTGACTAAGATTAATATGAAATTAATAATTTACCCGTAAAATTACGCAGTAAGAAATAATACAAACTTATGACATGATTTAATGAATTATGATATCCAAATTATCTTAAAATCTTGCAATAATTTAAGCTATGTTAAAATATTAAAAATAAAATTAATAATTTCGGTATCTGTTTATATTGTAATTACAGTTATATTGGCCAAACTATGCCCACAATTAATATCCACATTTATGGTACTTGGAAAAATATAAAATTCAATGTGAAAAATTATTCAGTTTTGTGGAAGAATACATATTGAAACAACCATAAGATTTATTAGAAAATATTATAATTTCAGATGTAAAATATAATATTTATTTTAGACTCATGGGTGAGACGCGTCACATCAGACCAATTCGGCTATTATTATTATTATTATTATTATTATTATTATTATAAGACAAGTAATTTAAATAAATCTAAATCGCTACTTTTATAAAATTTATGTTTCATTGAAAGATAAATATTTCGATTTTTATTCTGAACACAAAAGTCTCATGAGTTATTGTTACAAATTGTTAAATGAATAAATAATTTGGCATCGTCAAATATTAATGAAAAGTCCAGATAATTTGTCATAAAAACGTAGCTTAATATTTAATTAAATTAACCTACGACGCTTATTCCATATTTGTGGAAATCATACTTATAGCTTGTTTTACTATTAATGTTTTACAACTCTCAGATATTGCAACTGATTAAGTATTTAGGAATATATTTAAAAATTTTGCTAAATATGAAATTATATGTCTTGTAATGCTAAGTGCGTTTCGCGCCGAAACGGCTGCTTTACGTCGAATAATGTTATACGAGTTTCGCGCCGAACTGGCATGCGCCGAAACGGCTGCGCCGAATGGGCCGCGCCGAATGGTCCCATCCCGTGTTGTTGTAGGATCCGCTGTCAGGGGTGAGCTCAGTAGCGAACCCATAATTTACGACGGTCATTGTCGCGGATGAAACAAAAGCGTGTCAGTGATTGGTTGGAATGCTGCTGAGCAGTTTTATTTTAAGAAATCCGATTGGTTTAAGAGAGTACTTGCGGGGTAGGAATATGTAAAAAAAGCCAAGAAGAACGGTCACTAATAACGATACAACAAAAGGGATAAGACGTGCCAGCGGTTTTGCTGCTCAACCAACTGGAGTTGCGACGACGCCACGGCTGCGACCATCACCATCACACATCGCCACGGCCGTGCATCAACCAGCGAAACGTCCACAGTAAGACACGACATACATGTAAAGTGATTCCAACACCTTTTTAAATATTACAATTGATCAAATTTTTACTGTAAAAAAATGTGTAAATAGTAGTGTTAAGCAGATAGAAAATATAGTAGAATTAAAAAGTGTGGGTAATTTTAAGGTTAATAGTATACGAAGTGATTTTAAGCTGGCTAAGCATTCATGTGCTAAGAGTGCCAAAGAGAATGTAAAGGTAAAGGATACAGATGTGGTAATGAAACCTTTCTGTATGCAAAATTTTGCTCATTGCCGTAAACGGCGAAATAGAAAGAAAGTCCCCCGAACAACACAGAGGAAACAATGTGTGGGAGGAAATGTTAAGAGAAAGAAAGTGCAAATTGTCAAACGTGGATGTAAAGTTAAGGAAGTTGAAACGAATGTAATTAAATGATTTGCAAATAGATTTAAGAAAAGCTCCCGAAAAATGTACAAGAAAAAATTACTTGGGATAAAAGGTTGTAAAATTAAGCGAGACTTAATGTTTAGCAGAAACCTTGTTTCCATCTCTCAAAAATATGCATCCTATGGTAACAACAGAGTAAAAGAAAATTTGTATGTGTTAAATAGTTGTGATGATTGTGGATTTCCTTGGAATCCAGGGGGGAAAACCGGATGCTGTATTTTTGCTAATGTCAAAGAAGTGTTGTGTTTGAAGTTATTATTGTAATCAGAGTTACGGGTTTGTTATGAGTTAATTTTAATGACCGTGAATTGTATTTTACTTGAAGAATTGAATATGTCAATGAAAATTGTAATTAGTTCTAAGTGAATTTTTGTAAATATTTTGTAATTTTGATTAAGGGCATTGGTCATTCAGATTGTTTACGGCTGTTTCAGTGAGGGTCACATTAAAAAATTGTACAGTTTTTTAAATTCATTGGGGGCGGGGAAAATGTAACATGAAAAGTTACACTTAATAATGCAGGCCAGCTTGCGAGTGGCAATTGTTGAGGAACTGACGCCGCTTGGGCCAACAATGTGGTCTGGCGAGAGGTGGGAGTTGTCATGGGGTGATCGGAGAAGCAGGTTGTGTCGGCGGGACGACGAGAGAATGACCACGCCCTGCAGATATAATTTTTTCTCATGCTCTGATGGGAATTAAAACTATTAAAATCTATTTTTGGTGTTTTTATGAAAAATACCTGGCGCCCTAAAGGAATTAAGTAATCATCGAATACGGAGGAGCGACGTGGATCCGCTACAATATATATACATATATATGATGTGATATTTCAATTTTTAATTTATGATTCTGGATAAAATTTGAAAGT
>JAEMUL010000191.1:2500-12062 GCA_034510155.1 Eucriotettix oculatus | reverse complement strand
CTTATCAGTGAAGTCTTGTTTCAGAAAGATTTAGACGATGTTTTTCAACACGGAGCTGAGAGAGATTTCTAGTGTTCTATGAATGGCTTGAACCGTTTAGAGCTCAAGGGAGCTTAAGTTATGTTCTTTGCTCTCAACTTACCAATATTAATTAAAATTGTTAAACTATTGTTAAATTACACACTTGTAACCAAGTCTGGCCTCGTCATTAAGAAGAGGAAACAGATAAAATTGTTAATTATCTAACTGTTGTTAAATGTGGCAAATATTGTACACGAGTCTGACCTCGTCATTTAACAGCTCTATCAACCACACGCCTTTTTTGGGGGGGGAGGGGGGGGAGGGAGGTGTTAACAGGCTACATGAGGGTGATCCTGAAACAGGCAACTCCCCTTTAATAGCATTGCGAGGGAATTGAAAAGGGGGGATGCGGAAGGTAGAGCAAGGTAGCCCAGCAAGGGTTGACTAGGGCCCCCGGGCTATGGTTTAAGGATCCTACCCGGTGTTTCACCTAAAGAGATGCAGGGAAAACCCTAGAAAACCTGCATCAGGTAGGTCGGGCATTGGATACTATTCTCACGCCCTTCCCTATGAATGACGGGAGACGAGTTTGCTGTGGGGACGCAGCATTCCCTTCTCCGTGTCTCCACCAGTTTCAGGAGGCAGTTGGCCGACTGATCCAATGCGATCAGCGGACAACTCTTGCCATATGCCCAAGGTCTTTGACCCCGGTACATATACCTCCTAAAATAGGTGAAGGTGTCTCGGCATATGGGAACTTTGATAAAAAGTACCCAGAGAGAGTGCAGGAGGCATCCCCGACATGATCAGGTAAGCCCCGCAGTCACTCTGGGCTGAAGCGCTTGCGAGAAAACTCCCGCAGACTCGAATCGATCGACTGTGAGAGTCTGCAAGTATATGTGATCCAGGATTGTCGTCTAGGTAGGAAGGGTTATCGTGGCGCAGGTTTAACTATATTATATATAGGGACTGTGATGAATTTCATAGCCATGAATTCACGTAGAAATAGTAGGAACAACAGAAATTAGTTTTCCGGAATATACACTTTTTTTTTAGTGAAGGTAGGCTCTGACTAAAAATTCTTATTTGAAATTGCAAGTTTATTGGTTCTTACAAAACAAACTAGTTCTAGTTTCTAGACTTGGCTAAAGAATGACTTTGCATGTCTTCAGCATACTGTTCATAAAATGGCGCGTAATTACTCAGTGCACGATGACACATGCTCGTCAGTTAGTTAGTCCATTGCGATATTTTGACTTAATTATCTTCATTTCACAAAATGCAGACTCGCACAAGTAAGTTGACCCAAACATTGCCGCCAACTCAAGGACGATTAGGATGTTTATCTACAGATATAAAAGAGCAGAAGAGATGTATAGCTCATATAATCAACAGAAGATGAGTCCATGTTAAACTGACTTGCTATTTCAGTAACACATTCCTCAATGTTTCACTTAAAAAAGGATAACTCATAAAAGATGCCTTAGCTTATTCCATCATTGGCCTCCCTCTTCTGTTCTTACTCCACACACTTCCCTCTAATACTAATTTTACAAGACCCTCGTGTCCTATTAATCTATCCCTTCTCTTGTTCAACGTCCTCCCTATTGTTCGCTCTTCCCCTATTCTGTTTAGAACTACCTCCTTACTTACTCTATTCACATATCTCATTCTCCTATAGCACCACATTTAAAAGACTTCTATTCTTTCCTTTCAGCAACTTCTGTCGTCCACGTTTCGCACCCATATAACGCCACGCTCCATACCAACATTTCCTAATATTCACACTTATATTACCCGTATGTAAATTCCTCTTCCTTGCTATCCTGTGCTATCCTACTCTAGTTATTACGCTTCCCAAGTAGCAGAATTCCTTAACTTCGTTCAAATATCTGTTCCCAATGTATCAGCCTTTGTTTCCCATACTCCATTACCTTGGTTTTCCCTCTATTTATCCGTATGTTGAACTCTTTTTCGAAGACCGCGTTCATGCCATTTATTGTGTTTTCCAAGACTTTTTCTGACTCTCGTAATATAATGTCATCAACAAAGCGTAGGGTTTTTTTTTTCAGGTCCTTGCAGTATAATTCCTTTTCCCTATTCCGTTTTAACAGTCTCCATCGCCTGTTCTATATATAAGTTAAACAGCATGTGTGCCAGACTGCATCCTTGTCTTCCCCCTTTCTTGAAATACTAACATACAGTGTAAATAAATAATCCACTTTTAATTTGTCTTTTGCTGCTTTAAGAAGTTTTTTAGTGGGTTCAAGTATCGGGGCTGTTTTTACATGCCATGCCAGGCTCTTGTGGAGCTAGAGGAGTGGGGATGACGTCACGCTATTGCTCTCTGTCTTTCCCTCTCTCTCCCTCTCTCTCCCTCCCTATCCCCCCCTCTCCTCCCCCCTCCCCCTCTCCCTCTCCCCCTCCTCCCCCTCTTCCCTCACCCCATACTCTCCCCCTCTCCCCTCCCCCTCCCCCTCCCCCCTCCCCCTCTCCCCCTTATCCACCCTATCTCTCCCTCTCTCCCCCCTCTCTCCCTCCCCCTTTCTCTCTAGCTAGTGAGGATACTCATATGTTACGCCAAGCTGTCTCTCTTCTTCCTGTATTATTAGAGTACATTTCCCCTTTCCCTTGCAATATCACATGACGTGTTACTTTTACCAAACTCGCCCAAACCCATAAGTTTCCAGGTGTGTGATGAATTGCCACTTGATCCGCTGCAACGCTTCACAAGAGTTTAACAAAGCGGTTGCTTTCAATTAATTACGAACAGAAACGATGTACAGGGGAACAGAGTCCTCAAGGTCAGTTTTGATGGACACCATTAATAAATAACTGATAAGCTTTAGAAATGTCCAGGGAAAGGGATCGATAGCCATGACGCGGAACCTCAGCTTTGGAACCGTCCTCCAGCTCTCATTACTATTCTTACTTTACAAAAGTCGGAATGTCAACGGAAATATAATTGGAATATCGCTAGGTTTAAATTCCGCTGCCACCAGAAATATTTCTGAGTTTAAACATGAATTAGAATTTAGTAATTCGCAAAAAATATATAAATATAACTTCGGAAGGATACGGAAAGAAGCTAGGTTGTACTCTAGAATAGCTTCAATAAGTGTGGTGGCTGAAATTAGAAGGCGTTAGTTCAGAAGAATTGAAAAGGGATTTATTTCTAAAATCACAGCCTATTATTAAGAAAAAATACAGGAAGAAAACCAGAGTTGAGAGTGGCGTAGAGACGGAGGCAGAGGGTTACTTGATTTAAAAAAATCTGGACCTTTTATATGAAGTCGTACCAATAAGCTTTTAGAACGCAGGAAATTAAGGAGAAGGGATGGCCAATTACATTCATTTATTATGCAGGCCTGGTAGGGAACGGCGGAGTTTAAGCTAAGGAGTGGAGGGAGAATTTAATGTTATTTATAGCAAAGTCCTTAAATGGGAGAGGTGGAGAAGCTTAGGTACTGAGGAAGAGGAACTTTCAGCTTATTCCCTGTCTTAGTTCTCAGCATGAGAAATATAATTTTACATTACCCAAGTAAGCGATGACTGTCGTCATCTTCTAGGCCTTCAAAAAAAGGCCGTTAGAATATTATGTCAGGTCTCACCAAAAACATCTTGTAGGGGACTTTTCAAGAAAACTGGAATACTGACACTCATATTCAATCACTCATGTAACCTCTTCACACTAAACTCAGATATACATGACTTTGATACCAGAAGTAAAAACAATTTACACAAGGAAGGAAGGAAGGAAGGGAAGTCTCTAACCTAATACAAAAGGGTGTACATTACAATGCCATCTATTAGCATATTTAATAAACTTCCCACCTCCATTAAACAATTAAAAATAAATCCAAACAAGTTCAAATATGAACTAACTAAGTTCTTACTAAGGCCACTCCTTCTACTGTGTTGAAGAATTTATGGAGCTGAATGTATCATAGGGTAGATATTTATAATTATGTAAGAACATTATTAGAACACTAATTTTTTAGAATAGGATGTAAAAATATTTATCAATTTTATATATAAGGTACAAATTGTACGTCTTCTGTATAGAACTTAAGAAAATCTTATTATAAGTTAAAAATTAATGAATAGTTACAGTATATTCTAATATTAATAAAGCAACCTAACTATGTAAAATCTCTGACTCGTTCCACAACATCCTTGATGCTTGTTGTGCTTCTCTATAGGAGGATCTATGGAATATGATTTTATACTTATACAAGTGTCGGGACTCGCACATCAGTTACAGCGGGACAACTTCACACACATGTCGTAATATTTATTCTCATTATACAAAAAGAATCACTTTTAATGCCGTTTTAAGGTATGTATAGGTCGCATTTTCTTTATTGAAAATAAGCAGCAAAACATGGGATGCGACTTGTGCAAGTCAATTTTTAAATAAACAATAAAATGACAACGCCTGTATTTCGTCCTCACGAGGATTGTTTATTGAAGGACCTTTCCAAAATAGTTTGCGACATGCGCTTTAAGCCTTATAAATATATTAAAAATTAGAGTTATATTTAAATGGGTGGGCGCCAATAAATCCCAACTTTGAAATTTGAACTGTTTCATTCTTAATAAAAAGTAAAATATCCAACAAGATTACAATATTTAAATTTGATGAATTCACTTCCCTATCTGAGCCCTAACCAGAAATAATATTTCAAGAGTCATGGCAAATTTAATTTACTGTTGCTCATTGCTGTATGATGTGTTTATACACAACGTTCATCCTCCCGTAGTTTCCCCTGTTGACCGTCAGCTTCCAGGTCCGCAAGCGAGATCGCCTCTCCTCTCAAACTCAAAGCCGACTCTCACCTCCCAAATCTCCTCACCTCTCCTGAAACGTGATCAGTCTCCCCGATATATTTTTCTACATTCCCCAGGACCTCCAATGGGGTGGGCGTCCCCTACCCTCCCTCTCCAAAAAATTCAATATTTGGGAGGGGATTTTTTTTTTCGGCGAGCCTCAAATAGCTTTCAGACAAAGACTGCTTCTGTCAAGCTGGAAGTTATACGGATCTGTTTGTCTTGTCGGGTTTTCCCCAAATACTTCAGGATTCTTCTCTAAGGAATTTTGTACAAAATTTCTTAATGTTGTAAAATTAATTTATATGAACGAAACAAAATATATGACGAAATTTTATGAGCGTCACAAGTTCATCTTGAAGCAACCGCTAAGTGAATGGCGCTGACGATGTCCACAAGCAGTTCTTCCCCTGACAGTTTGATAGCGCGCAGGATTTCAACGTATAATGTGTTGCCTACGCTGAAGGAAAAACAGAAAAATTTACTGTTCTGTGGAAGAAATACAGCAGTTGTTATATTAACGCTTTATTATTTACGTTACGTCCTGCTACAGGACTTTTATCGTAATTTTGTAACCTAGTACAGTAAACAGTCTTGCAGTTTAGAAAGCTTTGCTAGTACGTTAACATCAGTATCTAAATCTTACAACGTATTGCATCGGAACGTCACTAAAATTGTTTGAGGTTATTCACTCTCATTGAAGCTTTCAGACTTCAGAGTCAGAAAAATAAAATGTTGTCTCAGAATTCAGGTGCGGCTTATGCACGGTACTTGAAGACTGTCTCCGTCATTCCACCATTTCTGTCCTTTATCCATGTGTCATGTGTCAGCCAACTTCTTTGATTCCCTCAACTATCTCTCCCCTCTCGCACGCCCCCTCCCTCTCCCTCACCTCTCACTCTCCCTATCCCTCTCCCTCTCCCTCTCCTCTCCCTCTCCCTCTCCCTCTCCCTCTCCCTCTCCCTCCTCCCCTCTTCCCTCCCCTCTCCCCTCCCCTCCCTCATCCCTCTCGCTCTCCCTCCTTCCCCCTCTCCCTCTCCCTCTCCCTCTCCCTCTCCCTCCCTCTCCCTCTCCCTCTCCCTCTCCCTCTCCCTCTCCTCTCCCTCTCCCTCTCTCCCTCTCCCTCTCCTTCTCCCTCTCCCTCTCCCTCTCCCCTCTCCCTCTCCCTCTCCCCCTCCCCCTCTCCCTCTCTCTCCCCCTCCCTCCCTCTCTCTCCCCCTCTCTCTCTCTCCCCCCTCTCTTACTCTCTGTCCGTTCTTACTCCGTATGCCTCTTATATTCTGGATCTGTTCTCTTCAGGATAGTTTACGAAACAAAAAAATACCAAAATATTTTAGTAAAAACCTAATTATACTCATACCGAAGAAGACTGGGGCTCATAGATGCAGGACAATTAGTTTAGTATCTCATGCATGCAAAATATAAACGAAAAAAATATATATGAGAGTGGAACGTCAAATAGAATGCGAGTTAGGAGAAAATCAGTTTGGTTTTAGGAAGAATTTAGAGACAATAGAAGCAATATTGACTTCGCGGCTAATTTTAGAAGAACGGAATAGAGAGAAAAAAACCCGTACATTTAGAAAATGCCTTATGACAACGTAAACTCAAACACAGTATTAAGTATTTTGGATAGCACTGGAATAAAATACCTAGAAAGAAACTTTTACATTACTTCTACAGAAGACACGCAGCAGTAATTAATGTACAAAATTACAACGTTTAACAAACAACTGTTGAAGAAGGTTAAAAGGGAATATGGAAAAGGAATCATGCTGCAAGGAGAAGAAATAAAAACCCTACGCTTTGCCGACGATTGTAGTATTAGGGGAGTCAGAAGAAGAGGATTAATAGAGGGAAAACCAAGGTAATGGAGTGTAGTATGGGAAACAGTGGAATAACAAAGGCTGTTAGATTGTGAAGGGATATTTTGACGGAAGTTAAGGAATTCTGCTACTTGGGAAGCGTAATAACTAGAGTAGGATAGCAACAGGATAGCAAGGAAGAGGAATTTACTTACGGCTTATATGTGTGTGAATATTAGGAAATCGTAGCTATGGTATGCAGCGTGGCGTTATATGGGAGCGACGCGTGGGCGGTAGGAGTTGGGGAAAGGAAAAGGTTAGAAGCCTTTAAAATGTGGTGCTATAGGAGGATGAGATGGATGAGTGGATAGAATCACTAACGAGGAAGTTCTAAACAGAAGAGGGGGAAAGCGAACAATATGGAGGACTTTGACCAAGAGAAGGGATAGATTAATAGGGCAGGTTTTAAACACGAGGGTCTTGTGAAATTGGCATTAGAGGGAAGTGTGTGGGGTAAGAACAGAAGAGGGAGGAGAAAGTAGGAATACGCTAAGCAGATTAAGGAGAATGCGGGAGATGGTAGTTGTGCGGAAATGAAAAGGCTTGCACAAGAAAGGTTATCATGGAGGCTTGCATCAGACCTGTCTTAGGACTGAATATCACAACAAGTGTACTGTTCCTGTAAGCAGAGAAGTTGACAGGAGATATGCTACCAACATTGTTGCGTGTTGAGTACTTTTTTTTTATTCACTAATTACACTAATAGCCTGTTTTCTTGAGTATCTATAACAGGCCTTATTTTCATTTCTTACAATATGTTTCTCTTACAGATTTATTCTATTTTATTTTATAAATAATTATTTTATTAAACAATAATAAAAGTAATAAAACTAAAACTGAAGACAGAAGGGTATAGGGTGAAGGGTGAATGGGAGTGGGAGGATTGAAGGGAAAGTGCTGTGACGTCACAGCTGCTGGCGGAATATGGAAGGGAGAGGAAAACTATGTTAAGTCATAGCTGCTTCCATCTTCTTTTACATTACATTACAGACTGAGATTTTTTAACACTTTTTTATAATACTTTTATATATATATATATATACATCAAATATGGAAGTATATTTTTTGCAGGGGGTCTGTAGAGCAGAAGACGCTCTCCCTGCATAGTAAAGATGCGTGGAGGTCAGCCATTGCTCTATTCTTGTCTCCTGGGCTTCCTTTTGGAGGCAGGAGAAGACAGTCTTTCAATGTTTTCGCTTCCTGCATCTCCACTTCTCTAGTCTAGCACAGGTTGTACTTCCAGCTCCGGAATTCCTTTTCCCCTCATTTTCCGGCGTCCAGGAGTAGTGTCGGCGTAAGTCGCGCGCGGCCTGCCTGATGCAGGGTTGGAGGGGTGGGGGAGGGGAGGATCGATGTTGCGGAGGCCGCGGAGTCGAGTTGCGTGGGAGTCGAGCAGCGGACTGGCCGCATGGAGAGATGGTTCTCTGAACGGAAACTCTGGCTGTTCGGGAGCCGCTTGCCGCTGCTCCCCAGGAGGTGAGCCTCTACCTATATCCTAAACATGAATACTCCTAACGTAATAGAAATAGCCCTGAAAGAAAAAACAGTAGCACTACAAGAATTACATTTAACTTAACACTTCACTTCACTTTGACTTTAACATTTAAATTCTAATATGCATTTATATTATTCAAAATAATCACTTCACACGTTTTTTTTGTTTTTTTTTTGGGATTGGTCCTGAATATATCTTCCTGAAGAAGATTTCCCTCCTACCACAGGTTAAATTATTCCAGTCGTTGTTGGTCCTATTTAGGAATAAGAATTTGGCCAACACCTGTTTTTTTCCTTTCTACATTTTGCTTTGAATCGATGATCCCATCATCTACCTACATAACTGTTGGAGCTAATTCCAATCCGTGGTTGTTGCCGCTCTGTTGTGTCAATATCTCCCAACCTAGTTGTGAAAATGTGAACGCGAGTTGCATGTACTCCTGAGAGATTTATCCTCAGAGATTAGAACAGGAATTTTAACTTAAACTTTCGTGAATGATTCAATTTATAAATATTTATAAACTCATTGGAATTGCCGAGTGAAAGTCGCCGTGATGTAACCCCTCAAAATTTCATTGCAAAGCGTCGAGCCGTTTCGGAGTCTATTCGAGACACGCTGAGAAGCGGTCACGTGTTGCACACGCCGGGCACCCAGCTAGGAGAACGTGGTCAGGACGTTGATTCTCAATATCGTAAAGAATGGCGAAAAGTCGTTTCGTCCCCCCAACTTTAAGGAACTTCCTCAGGTTCATTGCACGAAAATATTTATACAATTAAATACACATAGTTGCATACAAATCTATTGCGATGAAGAAAGTCGACGTGTATTTGTCTCTAATAAGCTCCGAAACGGCTCAATTACTCAAACCCACATCCTAAAGACAATTATTGACGAATTTTTCAAAATTTACCAAACAGAGATTATTTAATGTTGCTCCTTAATGCAAGGTTTTTTTTTGTTTGATAAATTTAAACAAAAAAATCATTTTCATCCTTTTACATTCCGATAACCTAATAAAATCGAAATTAGAGCAGGGAAACCTGGAACCTTCACTGTGTCCTCAATTTGCAAAGTAAAATAACAGCAGCTTGAGTAATTTAATCTAGTTGCGACTGCGGTTGTATAATTATCAAGCAGCTCAAGTGCCCGGCGTTGCTCGGGTTCGCTTAAATAACAAATGAGAGGTGGTTTTTTTTGCGAGGGCAGGTGAAAATCTTGGTCCTTGTGGGATTCTACCCACTGAAAACACCTCCCTTTCCAACGATGACTGTGTGTATCTTCACAGGAAGCAGCGTCAATCTCTCTCCCTCTCCCTCTCCCTCTCCCTCTCCATCTCCCACTCCCTCTCCCT
>JAEMUL010000190.1:0-12145 GCA_034510155.1 Eucriotettix oculatus | reverse complement strand
AATCAAAGTAAAATGGCTCGACTTTGGTATAGTATATGGAACAACTTCACTTTTAAGTTTCATCTTATATGATACTTGTACATTTCCAAATCCTTTAAATCAACTCCGAAACCTCCACGTTAGCATTAAATATATTTGAAATTTCTGTTGACATGACCCAAATATCTTTTATTTCTAATTTTTCACATGTATCCCCATCGAACAATGCCCTCTCAAGTTTATCAACAACATACATATCTGTGTTTCAATCTTCCTATTATCGTATTCAAAAACTATCTTAAAATATCATGGTAGCGGCATTTTTTCTTGATCGGCATTATACAAGCGGCATAAAGCTGATTTTCAACGAATATTAATTAAACTTTTCTGGAATAGATGTATTGAGATACACAAAATATCAGCACCACTATTAATTTTCTTTTGAAGTTTTAATTCAAAGTTTTTAATTAATTGGTCACTAATAACAGCACTCAAAAAGAGATCTTCAATTACATCTTTCGACAAACTGTTCGCACTACCACTTGCGATAATCTGCTTTTACATATTGCAGTGCGATGTCCGATGTGCGATCTTACAACTGAAACTGCAGGTTCCTAGAGCTTGTCTTTCGCCTCCATATTTAGTCCATACGACAGTTTGCTCAGATTTTATGCTGTCCGATCTTGTACGCAATTGTTCGTTTCTCTCTTTTGTCGGAAAAATTCTTGGTTACGCTGTTTTCTTGTTATATAACTCTCTATTTACAGGTTGGATTTCAATTGGTTTTCAAATCTGCGCCCTGAATCAGTGACATTTCTCGTCGTAATTTTTCACTTTTTTTACTAGTTGTGTGTCGTTTTCAAGAGTTAAATCCGCAATCAATTGCATTTTTTTCAGATACTTTGATATCCAGTAAATTAACAATTCTCTTCAGAATTATTGTAGCTTTTAACTGTCCCTATTCACAATATTCAGCTAGGTTACGTAATGCAGTAATAAACACATCTGCTGTTTGTTCTTAAACTTGTATTCATTTATTAAACAACGGGAAAATATCGGTAAAACAGAAAAACAAAATTTTCTGTGACGTAGTGTGTTGAGCAGAGAGGAGCAGTATCATTGGCAAATAGATCTAGCAACCTGGCAATATTAAAGATGAGTAGGGGTGAAAATAGTTTACCTCCGGAGCTAGAGCAAGGAAGTATGCTTAAGTTACACTTTGTACGAATTTTTTCAGTTTGACTTGCTTTTCAACAAGTCTTAGTTCCGAAGAAGTGTTTCAGTTGAACAGTTTATTAATAGAAGCAGTTTAACTAATACGCTGCCAGTACTACAAGTGAAGTAAACTGTAGTTGTGATATTGTGATGAGGGTCAAAATCTTACGAGGAGGATGGTGCATTGTCAATAAACAAGGAAATTCAGCTATCAACA
Organism: Eucriotettix oculatus; assembly: GCA_034510155.1. Lineage (NCBI taxonomy): Eukaryota > Metazoa > Arthropoda > Insecta > Orthoptera > Tetrigidae > Eucriotettix > Eucriotettix oculatus. The sequence continues at coordinate 10,734 of JAEMUL010000190.1, read as the reverse complement.
AAGAACGCTCAACGATTCCAATTCAAGGACACCGGAGGACGCAATACGCCATGCAGCCAACAGAACATTTTTCCAAGGGTTACAGTCGCAAATTTCAACGAGGACAGCAATTTATACAAGGCACCTTCCAAAGTTTGCCTGTGATACGTGGTGTTACGGTCACGCCCTAATTGAGATACTATTTCTTAGTAGTGTGTTCCACTTTACATTAACTTATTATAAATCTCCAAATGCAATGAACTGTAGGCCAGCTTTTTCTTATCCTGTCTTCTAAAATTAGACGCAGAGTCAATATTGTTTCTCTTGTCCCTACAATTCTTACTGTTTCGTAGGAGACGCAAACTATCCTGAACAGACGATAATGCTTCTTCGCCCGATGATCTTATCAACTCCTTTGGGATGTTACATGACGCTTAACCATTGCTCAGATCTGTCTGTCCGACCTTTAAATTTTGCCGTCCAACTCATCATACACTTCTATTACTGACCGATCTAGATTTCCACCGTGATACAGTTCTTTTAAATATTTCTTCCATCGTTCGGCCTTTTCTTCTTTATCTAGTGTTGGCTTACAATCTGCTTTCCTGATGTTCTTAATAATATTTTTCCTCTCTTCGATTGTTTATTTGATTTTCCTCTAAGCTGCGTATACTTTTCCTTGCACCGTGAAATCTTCAACCGCTTTACATTTCTCTTGGAGCCAAGCCTCTTTGGCTGCTTTGCACTTCCTATCTACCTCATTCTTAAAGCGTCTGTACTGCTCTTCACCGTTTTCATCTCTCGCGTTTTTATATTTTCGCCTTTCATCAATCATTTTTATTATTTCTTGTGTTATCCATACTTTCCTATTGGTCTGAGTTATTCTTCCTATGTTCAGCTGATCTAGTTTTTCTTCTTTGAAGAGTTCCCATTTCTTATATGTATATATATATATATATATATATATATTGTTTCTTTCTCTTTTCTCCATTAATATATTATTTATTTCTTCTTTGAAACTCGAAGCAAGTCCTGTTGTTTCATATTTTCTAATTCCCATCTCTTTGCTTAAATTCATTTCTTGAGTTGCTGCATCTCTGCCTGCATTTCATAATCAACAGAATATGGTCGGAGTTCACATCTGCTCCTAGATACGTTTTGCAGTCCAGCAACTGATTTCTAAATCTCTGTCTCACCATTATGTAGTCCAATTGCTAGCTGTCTGTGTCCCCCGTCTTCTTCCACGTGTAGTCTTCTTTCATGATTTTTAAACCAGGCATTTATCACTACTAATTTGTTCTCAACGCAAAATTTTATTAGCCTATCTCCCATTTCATACCTTTAACCCAATTCATAGTCCCCAACTTCATAACTTTCTCCTTTGTATCACTGCGTTCAATAACTAATTATTATCAGAGTCTCATTTCCTTTCACATACTTCATTATTTTTTCCATTTCTTCGTAGATTTTCTCGATCTCTTCTTACTCTTACACTTTTGGGAATATAAACTTGTATTATTTTCGTTGGCTGTGTTTTGTATCTACCTTTATGGTAACTAACCTTTCGTTATATTGTTCATAATCTTTTATTCATTACAAGACTACCCTTGCATTTCCTCTATTCGCTGTTGTGCTAATCACCTTATCTTCATCACACCGAAAATCTTGCTCTTCCTGCCATCTATCTTCACTAATTAATTATCCAACAAAATATTTTGCTAAGCTGTATAAAACACTTAAACTGGATGTAGTAAAATTAAAGGAACGTTTTAAAGAAAATTGACGGAAACTGAATAGGCTTTAAGAGAGCGCATGCTATAGAAAAATAGACAAATATTTTATGACGAGGATGAACTGGATAAGGGTCATTCCATGTCAAGTGGCTGAATTTGAAGAGCGAGCCCCGCGTGTGCATTTCCGATTTTAATGAACTTTTTACATGTCGTACTCATAACCTTAGATGGATATCTGAAAATTTTTTGTTCGAAATATGGATTTCTGGCTGAGATATAGGTTTTTCAGAAGTTTATATTTCGTCTGAGTCAACGTCGTCTCAAACGCTTCTTTTGAACTTTAATATTGTAGCGATTATTAGAGAATTGGCCCTGAAAACGTCGGGAGCCAAAATTTGGAAACTCTGTTTTAGAACGTTCTGGAATTATTTCCAAGGAAGTATCAATAAATGAAAGGATTACATCCGTTTATACTCATAGACTTTCAGTAGAGATGACAATAAAACTGTTGAATAATGGAAAATACAGAGTGAACATTCTAGTACATAATTACAGAAAGAAATTTAAAATTGAATTGAAGGAGAATTTATTACGATTAGTGGGTGATAATTAAAAGCGGAATCAAACGATTCACGGGGGGAAAGCATGTAACAACGTCGAAACCAATTATTACGTTAAATTATATGTATACACGGCGGGGCAGGGAATTTTCCCCGTCTTTAAAGGCCAAATAAAGAAAAATTAAGAATGCTAAAAAACATTTATTGTTTACTTTAATAAAGTGCAGTTGGAAGTTTAATTGTATTAAGTTTTGAACATGAAATCCTGCGAGCGACGTTCCTCACAGTCAATACACAGTTGCAGCGGTTTCTAAAGTTCTGCATTACTCCACTGTTGTGGAATAGGCCTATTTCAAGGCGCATCATCCTTCAAGGTTCCCAGGGCCCTTGGGCTGTGTTTATAAATTTCAGATTTGAGATAACCCCAAAGAAAGATGTCACATGCACAGGTGAACGTGCAGGCCGTGGAATTACGCCATACCGTGAGATCGTACGACCAGGAAAGATTTCCCTCGCAACATACGTCGGATGTCAAGCTATGTGTGCCGTGGTACCAACCTGCTGAAACCAGTCGAGCTTCATATGCATTTGTTGAATTTGTGGTTCACTATTGACGGCAACAGCACGGTTGTCTTCATAAAAAAAGGTACTCCACTAATATCACACTAAACTATGATCTTATCACCGTAGAGACGTCTCTAATGAATTACATCAAGATTCACACAAATACAATAACACATATTCTAATTATTAACAAATCCAGAAATGTAAAAGTGTGCCTCATCACTAAAAAAAAGTGCGCGTCTTGAGAAAGGTTTTCAATCAGTGTCACTCGCAGCGCCAACTTAAAATTTGAGAAACTCCTTAAGAGATGCAGGGAAAACATTACAATTTTTTTTGGGGGGTGATCCTGAAGCAGACAATTCCCCTTTAATAGCATAGGAAGGGAATTGAAAAGGGGGGATGCGGAAGGTAGAGCAAGGTAGCCAAGGGTTAACTAGGGCCCCCGGGCTATGGTTTAAGGATCCTACCCGGTGTTTCACCTAAAGAGATGCAGGGAAAACCCTAGAAAACCTGCATCAGGTAGGTCGGGCATTGGGTACTATTCTCACGCCCTTCCGAATGACGGGAGACGAGTCTGCTGGGGGGACGCAGCATTCCCTTCTCCGTGTCTCCACCAGTTTCAGGAGGCAATTGGCCGACTGATCCAATGGGATCAGCGGACAGCTCTTGCCATAACCAACATTTATGAATGAAAATTCCAAATCTACAAATGCCCGTGAGAGATTATTTGCAGCAAACAGGCAATGCACTGTGGTTTAACTAAATGTGAATGGAATGAAAGTGACAATAGGTTTCTTTCACCTTGTTTGAGCCCACTGGAACGAGGCTCCGTAGACCAGGCAGCGAACAAGGCGTCGACTAGCGTCTCCCTAGCCGTCGCACAGGAACTATTTTAAGTTGTTTTTGTTGAACGCTGTCCCTCGGGAGAAACTCGTATGGTGCTGCGATCGCCAAACCATTTTCTGTTACTTTAAAAATATAAAATAACTGCATTTTAAGTCCACAAACAATTTATTGTAGAGGCATAATTGAAACATTTAATTTAACTGAATATTAGTATATAGCTATACAATATCTGTATTTTCTAACACAAAAGATCGCGAACATAATTCAAGGTATTTTGAGTTATTCTCTGAAATCTTTTATTGGACTAAGTGTTGTAATATTCCGAGGCGCCCCTGTTTTCAGACTTTTGGAGGATAACTTCGTCAAATTTCTAAATTTTTATTACCAGTCATCGCAGAAAAATATTCTTTCTTCCTTTAAACACCGCAGTTTTTATTATTCTTTGAGATATTTTTTATATATGTGTGTGTTTTTATGTCCCGATAATTCGATATCTCGACGAAGATGTTCCATTAGCACATCCTCCTCTTATGTCGCCAACAATTGGAGGTCACAGGTCTCACGCTAGTCGTAAGCGAATACACTTCGTTTGAACTTGTACGTAAGGCTCGTTTATTACACAGTGCGAACTAGCGTGCAAGTAGGACAGCTTCTGTTATTGTTTATAGTCTGTCGCTGTTCGCACGCCAATTCCTGTCATACTGTTTAGCAAACACCGTTGCCTCTCAGCAGGAAGACGTCTGTGACTAGATTGGGAAACATGTTGCGTTTCAACTAAGACAGGTACAATTTCTCGACATGATGGATGCCAGAGATCAAATTCAGCAAATAATTTCCCCATACTTGGTTAGTATCTTATACTTGTGGATACATCGTCCCCCCCCCCCCCCCCATCTACACGATCAGTTTGACATTTCAGCCATTTGCACAGCCGATAATGCCAATCATCCCTGAAATGTTCACCACCAGAACTAGAAGTACACTTTTCAGAATATTCGACCTCAAATTACATTATAAATACTATTTCACCATATGAGAATTTAATTGATCAAGTATTTTCATATGTAGACACAACGGCACAACTATTCAGTTATCTTGATTTTCACCTGTCATATTTTGTAGTTTAATAAATAATAATGTTTAAGACTAAATGAATAAATAAAACGTTAAGTGTTTTACTTGAATGAAGTCCTTCATTTATTCATTTTTGACATTACATAATCCTGGTATCATCACATATTTCTGGTATCAGTTCTGATACGAAAGCTTTCGAAGCCCTAAAAATTTTGACAGCATTCTGAACAATATTCCTATTGCAAGAAAATACATAGCATCCCTCATATGTATATCATTTTGTTACATTTTTGTAACAATTAAATTTAAAAAAACTGAATTGAACAGGGGTGTCTCATCGCTGCTTCATATTGTATGGAATATTCGTGACAGTTCTTTTACAATGGTATATGTCGCTCCAGATAATTTTTTAACAACCTTCTAACCAAAACGCCTCTTTTATACCTTTTTTGTCAACTGCTGCCTCTATCTCAGTACATAATACTGTAGTCAAAGATTTTTTTTGGGGGGAGGGGGCTAACAGGCTACATGAGGGTGATCCTGAAGCAGGCAACTCCCCTTTAATAGCATAGGAAGGGACTTGAAAATGGGGGATGAGGAACGTAGAGCAAGGTAGCCCAGGGTTGACTAGGGCCCCCAGGGTATAGTGTAAGGATCCTACCCGGTGTTTCACCTAAAGGTGATGCAGGGAAAAACCCTAGAAAACCTGCATCAGGTAGGTCGGGCTAGTGCGCCCTTCTGATGACGGGAGAGTGGATTGCTGTGGGAACGCAACAAACCCGCCTCCGTGCCTTGTTCAGTATTGAGAGGCAGTTGGCCGACTGGTACAATAGGATCAGCAAACAACTCTTACCGTATGCTAAAGGTCTTCGACCCCCATACATACACCTCTCAAACTGCCCAAGGTCGTCTCAGCCTGCAGGAGTCTTAAATTAGCTACCTTGGCCATGGACCAAGGGGGGGGGGGGAAGAGGAAAACCAGGAAGGAGGAAGTCAACCTCCACCTGGCTCTCACTCATTTCCCAGCAGGATATCCTCCTGCTTCCTTGAACTTACGTCAAAGATTTTATGACTGTCGGTACTATAATATTTTGTTTGTCCAAAAATGAAAATGATGTTGAATGCATCGTTTTCTTTCTTCTCATTCAGCGCTGTGTCAGCAATTGGCATTTTAATTGCTCGGGTGAACATTCGAGTGTAGGCACCAACCTCCATATATCAAATCAGGTGAAAGGAAACCATACTATTACTTCCTTCATGTAAAGTTATCCTAATGGAATTTGTTGTAAGGAATTTTATTAATTGGTCATGGGAGTTTTACTTTGCTGGGTAGAAAGCAACGAATATTTGCGTAAACACTGAACATCGTCCCCATTCCTTAATTTCCTTCAACCGACTACCAACTAGCTGAGATGGATAATTATTTCTATTTACAGGTGGACTTGGTGGATTTGGCCTTGAATTGGCACATTGGCTTGTAAAGAGAAATGCTCGCAAACTTGTACTCACATCTAGAAAAGGAGTCTCAAATGGATATCAGAAATACAGATTGAAGTTTTGGCGTAGCTGTGGAGTAAATATCAAAGTTTTGACAGAGGAGGCAACAACTAGAGAGAGTGTTATCCGACTCCTGGAGCAAAGTGCTGCCCTAGGACCTGTTGGAGGCATATTCAACTTAGCAGTGGTAAATATGTTACTGTTTTCAACTTAGAAACAGGTCACAAAATTATTTTGTTCACAATCATAATTCTTCCCCTCTTCCCTCTTTCTACTCCATGGCTTTACAGACCTTGAAGGACCTATGCCTCTCGCACAATGATTGCCCATTCTTCTCTTTTCGCCGCCTTTGACCTCCATAATCCTTACTCCCATTTCCCATAGGTTTTCCTCGACATCATCCAGCCATCTCTTCCTTGGTCTACCCTTCAGTCTTCTTCCTCAAGACTTCCCAGCCACATCAATCCTCTGCTATTAATATCAGCCATAGGTCTGGAATGTTATATAGTATTTTTAATTCCTCATTATTTCTCATCTTCCATTGCCCATTGTCATTTACCGGACCATATATTTTCCTCAGTACCTTTCTTTACCATCTTCTTAGTTGGTCACAGTTAAAGTCCATGTCTCTGATCCATATGTCATCACTGGCTTTACTACATAATGGTATACTGCTGTTTTTTGCTTAATAGGCTACTTGAGGGTAACTCTACCATAATGATAAACTTTTAACTGTATAACATTGGGTTTCTTCAATTTCTTCGTCCGCGATGAGAGCACACTTTTAGTTTTCGATTGGTTTATTTTAAGACCCACTTCCTCAGCTTCCTTTTCCAATGTCATCAAATTATATTCCAAATCGTGCTATCTTCAGGCTATCAAATCAATGTCATTAGCGTACTCAAGATTGCTACCTCCTGGGTTATCCCCTTCTACTTTCCTCGTGACATTCTCTAGTGCTACATTCAAAAGAATAGTGAACATTGAGGCTCCTTGCCTCAGTCCCTGGTTAACTGGAAATTCTTTTGTCAGTTCTCCTTCAATCTTCACTGTGCATTTTTCAAGGTCATATTTACCAATCTTATGTTCTTAGATGGTCTCTTCAGTTCTTGCATAGCTTCATACAGCAATTCTCGGTTGATGCTGTCTGTTGAAAATCTACAAACAACTGATGTTTATCAATGTTATATTCATAACATTTTTCATGATTTGCCTGACACTAAAAAGCTTGTCTGTAGTAGATCTACCAGGCCAAAAACCACATTGATAATTTCCTTAGATGTTCGGTAATTGGCGTTAATTTCCCAGCCAGAATATTGGCATAAATCTTACACACCATACTCAATAGTGCTATTACATCGGTAGGTATCATTGCAGAACTTTTCATTCTTTTTGTTCATGGGGCAAAGTATTGCTGTGCTCCACTCCTTGGGCAGCCGATTTTGTCCCATATGTCACCTATTAATTGATGGATATGTTTGACTGCTGGCTTCCTCCATACTTGAGCATTTCAGCTGTGATATTGTCCGGCCTTGACTCCGAATTCTATTGACATTACTTCAAATGTTGGCATGGAGCATCAACATTGGTTAGCTGCAAATCCATTTCTTTGGTTAACATGCTGGTTTGCAACCTAAATAAACCATGTTTAATTCTCGGGAGATGAAGGTCACATGTTCACCAAGCGTAGGCTGGCCATTAATAAATTTTTTTTAAATATTATCCATAATTTTATTCAAAGTATCTTTATTTATTTATTTGTTTGTTTGAAATATTACCTTGCCACAAATGCCTGTTTTTAATGATAATTAAATGTATTGAATGATTTTATGAATAAATATTATTATAACAAAAAAAACATTTAATCAGTTTCTGCAGAAATGTTTACACATCTAGGCAAATACTTCAGTTATAACACAGTGGGTGAAAATAAGAACTTAAATGTAGGTTAGGTTAGTTCAATTTTTTTTTAAATCTTGATTACGGAGAAAATTGAAATTATAAATATTATTTATAGGACATTACATACTTTTCATATTTTGCTTTAATCAGTAGGACCTGAAATACTAATGATACAATTGAGGTTAAATTTATATGAATATTAGTTTTATGATGGTGAATAAGAGAAAAATAAAATGACAATATGTGTAAGAAAGGCTAAAGTTGTGTTCTGTTCTCAAAGTTCTTTTACCCCTCTTTCATGTTTCTGCTGTGTGTAATTATAATGTTATTTAATATACAATTAGATATTCATATGCTAAATGAAAATTTCTTTCTGCAATTTTACTCAACTGAGTAGAGCGAAATTTATAAATATGAAGTAAATATTAGATAGAACTTAACCTTCTACAAAAGGTGATGTTCAGTTCAGTTTTTTGATGGTCTAAAAATTCTTTCCATTTGGCCATCCTCTTAATACTCTCAATCTTACATAAATTATATATATATATATAGTTCTCAAACCAAATAAGTGTCTGTGACATAAGACTTTAAATATTATATTTAGAAGCCTAAACAGTTAGATATGCAACATTATTTTGGCTCTGTTGATTAGGATTTGAAAGATGCTGCAATTGTGGACCAGACTCCTGAGACTTTTGCAGCTTCTGCAAAACCTAAAGCTGTGGCAACAATTTTGCTGGATGAGGAGACTCGAAAACGCTGTCCATGCCTTCACCAGTTTGTGGTTTTCTCCAGCTTATCATGTGGAAGGGGAAATCTTGGTCAGAGTAACTATGGCATGAGCAATTCTGTTATGGAGCGGATATGTGAGCACAGGGCAAGGGACTGCTTACCAGGAGTAGCTATACAATGGGGAGCTGTAGGTGATGTTGGAATTGTTGCAGATATGATGGATGAGAAGAAAGAAATGGTCATTGGTAAATAATTGTTATTATTTTCATAATTTCTTCTGGGTTTGTTGTTAATATTTATATAATGTTTCATAGCCTGAGTAAAATGGAAAGGAGAACCTAGAGAAAATAGTAGGAAGGGCTGAAAACAGTGAAGGCAAAACACAGAGAGAATGAACCAGAACTAGGGGAAGTTATTAAAACAAATAGAAATGAGGAATAGATGTGTGGTGTTTGTTACACAAGGAAGGCTAAGTATGTGGCAGGTTCTACAACAAAACAGTTAATGTATTGTAACAATATGTCTTGTCAAGGTTCGAGTAACAGAGTGACAGTTACTTTTATAATGACTGACAACAGTATGCTTTGACCCCGCTAAAATCCCCGAGAGAGTGGTGTTTTGTTATATTTTATAGTAGGTAGTCAATATTTGTAATAAGAGCAGGATATTAATTCATAATTATTTTAATTTTGATATTAAGAATAGAAAATATTTACTGTTATATTATTTCATTTCAACCTTTATTAGCAGCATATAATTAATTCAAACGAATCTAAGCTATTTGTTACCATATGCATGTGTAAATTAAAATAAATCAAAATTTAAGTAAAAACTATTCAACATTGCATTTATTTGATAAAATTTTAATGAACTAAAATGTAAGTTCTATTGAATTAGTTGGTCTAATTTTGCAAAGAAGTAACAACATAGTTAAAGTATTTCAAGCATTACACTTTGGCTTTACATCAAATTTAGCTTGGTCTAGTAATGTACTCATGTTTGGGATGATTTTTAATTTAGATATAATTTGCCATTTTTAAAGTCGGTGCATGTGAAAACTACCTATAATAATAAAAAATATGTTAATATTTTAAATCTCCTGTATATTCTATTACCTTTAAATTTAATTTTCATATTACATAGTTTTAATATGACAGAAATTTGTTTTAAAGTGTTGAATTGTATCAAATTTTAACATTTTTCAGGTGGAACAATTCCACAGAGGATATTGTCATGTCTTTCTTTATTGGACACATTACTTCTTCAGCCTCATCCTATTGTATCCAGCATGGTTGTAGCAGAAAAGCGTAATTATGCTGGTTCAAGTGACATTGTCCAGATTGTTGCAAACATTCTAGGTATTTCAAATTCCGTTTATTTTGACTTGGCATTCCCAAAAGAGGCTACAGTAGTGGTCTCCTTTTTTTCATGTGCAGATTTAGTAGATTATGTGAAATATCAAAGATAAGTATAATAAATTTAATACACTTAAGAGTGTTTTATGTGAATGAAAAGAGTTTACTTTATTTTTAATAAATTTTAAGAATAGATATACTTTCCTTATTTATTTTTTACACCAGGGAAAAATGATGTGAAGTTTACATATTGATATCATTTGTTAATAACTTACACCACATATATAGACTGATGTATGAGATTATTATCTTTGTAAATGAAAATAATTATTTTAGACTACAAGAAATCTAAGTTTCAGAAATATTTTATTCAGTGTTTTATTGTGTATATGATATAAAATGATTTGCTGCCAGTTTTCTTAAACTGTAACTCTCACAGGGCACATCAGATATCATCAGGTATCAGATAGATTGAATTTCAAATTCACATCA
>JAEMUL010000189.1:0-12223 GCA_034510155.1 Eucriotettix oculatus | reverse complement strand
TTTCGCGAAAGCCTTCCTTGCCTGTGCCATCCTTCTCTTTATGTCTACTATACTTCTACCATCCCTAGTTATTGCGCTTCCCAAGTAGCAGAATTCCTTAACTTCCGTCAAAATATCCCTTCCCAATCTAACAACCTTTGTTATTCCACTGTTTCATACACTACACTCAATTACCTTGGTTTTCCCTCTATTAATCCTCGTATTGAGCTCTTTCTCCAGGACTACGTTCATGCCATTTATTATGATTTCCAAGTCTTCTTCTCATTCTCCTAATACTACAATATCGTCGGCAAATCGTAAGGAACAATAAAATTTTTTAATTAATTTGAAAACTGTATGTAGAGTGAAGGAAATGTTTTGCTAAATTTTTAATATTTGAATGATAAAGTATTTAACTTAACTAGACAGCTGTATAGATTGAAGGAAAATATTTTACTACAAATTTTCAGCGATTAAGTTAAGAAAAATCATTTCAAGTCTGTATAAAATGAAGGAAAATCTGTTACTAAATTACAAATATTCTAATTGGTTAAATAGCTGTATAGAATTACTGAAACACTTTTAATAAATTTAAATTTTTCAGCGAATTCAAAGGTTAAAGTTAAATATAGTAGGAATTAGTGAAGTTAGATGGCAGGAAGTGCAAGATTTTGGGTTTGGTGAATATAGGATGCTTAGCACCAAAGCGATCAGAGGGATTGAATAAAAGGCTGGGGCAAGGAATAAGTTATTATGAACATTATAGTAAAAGGAGAGTTACGATAACTTAAGACACAAAACCACAGCCAACAAAAATCATTCAAATTTAGATGTCCACAAATGCAGCAAAAGAAGAAGACATTGGAAAATCTATGACGAAATTGGAAACGAGAATTTCATAATAATGGATGATTGGAACGCAGTAATAGGAAGGGAAGGGAACATAATGTAGTGAAAGGACTAAAAGTGGAGACAGGCTAGTAGAATTTTCCAGGGAGCACAAATTATTAGAAACAAATACATGATTCAAGAACTCAAGAACAAAGAGATGGGAATTATAAAAACTGAAACAACAGGAGGAGCTTCAAAGAACAATCAAGAATAGATTAATGGAGAAAGGAGAAAGAAGCAATATAGAAGAGAAATGGGTACACTTAAAGGAGGAAATGACTAGAACAGCCGAAGAAAAGGTGCGAAAAATAGCTCAGACCAATAGGAAAGCATGGGTAACAGAAGAAATAATAATAATGTTTCATGAAAGGTGTAAAATTAAAAATGCAAGAGAATAAAATGAAGTCTGTCACCCATGCTATTTAACTTAAGTATAGAGCAGACAATGAAGAAAGTTAAAAATGAGTATGGAAAGGGAACCAAATAGAAGGAGAAGAAATAAAATCCAAATGATTGCCGATGATATTGTGGTATTAGGGGAATCAGAAGAAGACTTGGAAAACTATAAATGGCATGAACGTGATCCTGGGAAAAGAGTACAACATGAGGATTAATAAAGGGAAAAACGAGGTAATGGAGTGTAGTGTGGGGAGCAGATTGGGAACGGATATTTTAAAGGAATTTAAGGAATTCTTCTACATACGCGGCTTAATATCAAGGGATGTTATAAGTAATAGTAGACATAAAGAGTAGGATAGCACAGGCAACCAAGGCTTTCAAAAAAGAGGAATTTACTTACGTTTAATATGAGTATATTAGGAAATCATTATTAAAATGCTCGTATGGAGTGTGTTATATGACTGCGAAACGTGGACGATAGGTGTTGCAGAAACGAAAAAATTATAAGCTTTCGAAATGAGATGGGTTCATAGAGTAACTAACCAGGAAGTTCTATACAGAATAAGAAAACATAGAACAATATGAAGGACTTTGCCCAAGAGAAGGGATAGATTAATAGGCCACGTTTTGAGATATGGGTATCTTTGAAAATTATCATTAGAGGGAAGTGTGTGGGGTATAACAGAAGAGGGAGGCCAATGATGGAATACGCTATGCAGATTTGGAATATGTGGTAGGTATATAGAAATGAAAAACTTGCGCATGATAGATTAGTATGGAGGGTTGCATGAGAACAGTCTTAGAACTGAATACCAGGATGATTTTGAACTACTTTTCAATAGAATTATTTAGTATTCATCGGATAAAACGTTTCTATTAGTTCAAGGTCAAAAATAAGTTTTCTATATTCTATTTATTAAATTAGGAAAACCAGTTGTGGACAAATTGCAATTTTTTTATTGTTCCCCTGAAAGAATGCTTGTACTAAGTAGAATGTCACGTTACACATAGTTATCTGAATAAACATAACTTTCCTTGTGATTGATGTATTTCGGCTCGGCGACACTCTTGTTAACAAATTATTTTTCTGGGTCGTATTTCACCAACAACTGCGTTACTAAACTATGGAATTATACAGCCCGAACTAATTACATCCGTAAGTATTTACCGTCAATTTTAAGCAGAGGAACCTTATTCCTAACACAATGCATCAGAACAGAGATAATGTCTGTAAATTCCTAATTATAAAAGTATCTACGCAGACCTCCTATGGTACAGCGGTCAGCGTCACAGCCTCGCACCGCAGAGGTCCTGTGTTGGAATCCCGTCATGGTCATTCAAAACTTAATAAGAATTGCTACACTAAAAAAGCGTCACTCCATAATATTCTGAATGTGTCATTGAAGATGGAAGTCTGGCAGTCGGGTAGGCCACGACTCCAATCGTGACTGTAGAGATAATAAACAAGACACAGTGATTGCCTGCAAAGTATTAGTTTTACCGCGAACTGCGAACGACTCATCAGTATCATTCAGCTTTTGGGGAAGAAACTGTATTACTACGTCTTCGTTTCTCGATAATAACTAAATATACATGTCCTAAAACATAAGAAATGGAATGAACGTGGTCCTTGAGAAAGCGTACAGCATGAGAATTAACAGTGGGATAACCAAGGTAATGGAATGTAGTATATGAAACAGTGGAATTAAAAAAGATGTTGGATTTTGAAGTAAGTTAAGGAATTCTGTTACTTAGGCAGCATAATAACTAGGGATGGTAGAAGTATAGTACATATAAAAAGTAGGATAGCACAGGCAAAGAAGGCTTCCTCAAAAAAGAGAAATTTACTTACAGCTAATATAAATATGAAAATTAGGAAATCTTTATTAAAATTGTTCGTATGGATTGTGGCGTTATATGGGTACGAAACGTGGAAGGCAGGAGTTGCAGAAAGAAAATAATAGAGACTTCTGGAATTCTGAAAATTAAATGGGGGGATTTCTTCCTTCTATCGTTGTCCTCTCATTGTAATGCCACGTTTTGTGACAAGAGAGGTATTGTAAAATTAGGATTAGAGGGAAGTGTTTGAAGTACGAACAGAAGCGGAAGACTAGTAAGGCATACGTTACGTAGATTAGGAAGGATTTTGAATTTGGTTGTTATGTAGAAATGAAATGGCTTGTGGAGAATGGGTTTGAATGGAGGATTGCATCAGACCTGTCTAAGGACTGACAACAACAACAACATGTCTAATCAAATGCACACGTTTTTAATAACTGGGTTTCCATACTTGCAGGATTTACTGGTACAGGTTTTGTGTAAAAGCGCTGATCACTTTTTTTAAACCATAGCCCGGGGGTTCTAGTCAACCCTTGGCTACCTTGCTCTACCCCCCCCCTTTTCAATTCCCTTCCTATGCTATTAAAGGGGAGTTGCCTGTTTCAGGATCACCCTCATGTAGCCTGTTAACCCAAATAAATAATTGAATCCCACATTTCTTCAACGAATATCAATCATATTGTAACTTGTTACCTCATAAGAATACACTTCAAATTAGAACTTAGTAAATGCGCAAGACAACACGGAAAATAGTTTCTATATTTTAGCTTTGTTCTAGTTTCTTTGCCTAACTTATATCCTATTTTCCACTTTCTGGCGCCGTTATTTTTTCACAAAGCACCTATGTTTTATTTGTTTAATATATTATCAAATGTATTTATTGTTCAATATTTTGTCTATCCAATCTTCAACATTCTTTTGTAACAGAAAATTTCCAGAAGCTTCATTCCTTGGCATTTTGTCTATTACGGCAGATTTTCATGCGTCCCACGAGCCGATTCTCGAGTACAAATCTCTGAGTTCCGCATACATATTTATCAATATGTGAATAAATAATAATTGATATTTAAAATATGCGTAGTAAGCTGTCCAGTCGCTTTGGGTCAAGAGGTTTAACAATATCAGAAATGTAACTAGAAACTCAGCCATCGATAGACGATGGAGCAAAATATGGTCCTTCCGATCAGGAAATTTAAATGCGATATTCAATTTTGCGAGGGAAATCGGTGGGCAATAAGACTGAGCAGATTCCTCTGTCGTCCTGAAGTGCAACGCCGTCTAAGCAATTCATTCCTTTTAAGTTACTTTCTGAGGCTAATAAACAAATTCGACGTGAAATAAAACTCTCTTCAACTGCGTTCGAGTCTGAGTTTGAAGGACATCGGGTCAAGGTTGAGAGTGCGTGTAATTTTTTCCATGAGAAATAAAAATATCTCTAGGATTTCATTCTAACTGAATAGTAAAACAGGAATGAGAGTTAGTCCTTGGCCCGACAATAGAACGTAATTTTCTCCGAAAACGTTGTACTTCTCACAATTTTACAACTCTGTTGCAAGTTTTAGTATCGTAAATCTTTGCCCCTCAGCAAACGGTATTTTATTATTCTCCTTATTAATAAATAATTCATGTCTTTCACTGGAAATTCTTTCAATTTGATATACATACTTAACTAATAAGCGAAGGCGTAGAAAGTAAGCATCTTATTTTTCACTTGAACCTCAATTAACCTAATTTAAATATTTAAAACTCAAACTTTATTTATTACCAAAAAAATGTTATAAAACTTTCATTGTGCCATTGTTAATATTGTAATAGCTAAAGAGTCTACTGAAGGCATCACGAGGAAAATACAAGAAAACAATATGCTCTAAATATAATATAATAGTTTTTTTGCTTGATTCATTTTTAGAACGCGTATTCCTATCATACATTGAGCCAATTGTTCAGCAATGCCCCATTTACCTGAATGTAAATTGATGAAGCAACAACTGTATTACAAGAATACAATTTTTTAATCAATAATTTTCCACGAGTTTCTTCACAATGCAAACAGGCAAATGTCATGGTTTTATTTTTCTCCTGTGACGTTTAATGTCAACCACCATAAATTTTTTATTCGATATTTACCCAGGTACGGCATTTTAGATTCCAATTTATTTTGGTCAGGAGTTGATATTTATTTATAGGAAGAAAGAAGCCTACTATTATGAGGAAACTAGCTGGTAGCCCGGCGCTGCCCAAGTATTTATTTATATTAACCCGGTGCCCTCTAACGTAGGGCTAAAGCACAGCTTAAGTTACATTTTTAATTTCATAATTACCTCAGTGACTTGAAAATCCCAGAACTGACACCAATCTTGGTTGTTTTCGCTTTATTCAGTGCCAAGTTGTGTTGAAAATATGTATAAATAAAATCAGATGAAATACTACCAAACTCAGTGATTCCTAAAAATCTTTACCAGCCGAAAATGTCGGTCATTTTTGTATGTTTTAAAATTTCAGGTCCCACCACTCCCGCCCCTAAAGGTGCTAGTCATGGCGTACCCGAACAGCGTTTGTTTACGAGTCACAAGGATCACGTTTACAAAATGTGGTTGAAATTTTCCCACAAGTTTAGATTTGTATGTGGAACGTACACCAAAAAAATATAGAAACATTTAATTTTATTTATAGGAAGAGAATTGAACCATCTGTTTAGTCATTTAGCGTGAAATAATGTTTAAATTTAACGTCTGATTGAAGTTTTAATACTTTACAAGTGGAAAAAACAATGAATAAATTACCATTCTACACTCTGGACATCTGTTTAGCTACAGCATATCTCGTGTTCACGCCACATCATTTCGTCTTATGGTGATTACACTTGGACTGATTTGTCGCTACAAAAGACTTCCCAATAGAGCAATAAAAGAAGGCATTTCCCAGTAGGGCATTAAAAGAAGGCATTTCCTGTAATAAAATTCTGGAGTTGTTTCCATTCTTAACCCTGGTCGCGGTTTGTTATTTTTGTTCTTTCTGTTAGTAAATCGTCTCCGGTTTCACTAGACGAATGTTAAGTGCGTACAAGTCTCTTTGATAATATCCGACGGCTTTTGTTCATATGTGCGCAATTCTATAGCGAGTAACTTTCATTGTGGAAATTCGTCATCTTTCCTATTTGCGCCGTAGAATTCTCTTCCTGTGCATCCGGCGAGAAAAATTCCGTACCGGAAATGCGCTCACCTCAGTTTTCATTTTTCTTTCAACAACAGGAATCATTCCATGGCGCGCGGATTTGCCCACGTTTATTTCTTCATACTTCCGGATATCCACGCACTAGTATAAACGACGATAGCAGCTAGCTTTAGATTCCCAGACCTCTTCACCTTTCGCAAGTATTTACATCCGGTTGGCGTTCTCGTGGTCGGTGTCTCGAGTCATCTGGTCACCTCGGAGCACCAGATCGCGACGGCCTCCTTTCCTTTCACGGCCCACATCGGTGTTAACACGCCAGAGGGCACCGCTGTGCTGCAACGCGATCGCACTTGGCCGGGTCAGTTCTTCCTGGAGAAGCCGCCGTGCCGCAGTGCCGCGAGCAGCTCTGACATGGGCGTCGTCAACGAACGAAACACCAAGGTATGAGCACGACTTTCAAATTCAGTAATGAATAAAAGAAACACTTGGAACTCATGGGCTCCGAACAGGACCCATGGAACGTACGGTGACTGAGAACAGAAGGGTTCTAGTCATATATCTACAAAATTTTCGGAAACGGGTCTCACCCTCTGCAGTTTTCACTAGAACCATCCAGCAAATTATGTAATTATAACAGTTGATTTACAACGATTCAAGCTCTTGTTCAAAATTACTCATAATAAGCATGACAAAAAGATAGAAGACGAACGCGTTTTTACTCACAGAAGCAGCAAGATTCCTAATGTCAAGGAAGTGGATGAAAAGTTAACAGTCCGTTTTGCTTTTCTTAATTAGAAAATAATTGTACACTGATGAGTATCCTTGGTTAGCGTTTAGTGGTGTGTGCTATTAGGATGTGATACGATATATCCGATATGTAAAACTTAATCCACATTTGCGCTACATAATAAGATTTTCACGTCTAAGGAAACTTGTTACCTTAAAGAAACAATTCACGGGACCTTCGTCTAGTGGTGGTAATCTTGTAATTTTTCAACTATACCAAGTAACAGTATAAATGAAAACAATACATAAGTTCAATTAAAACACGAAAGATTTTTAATCTTTTCTATACATCCTTCTCTTGGTGATGAAGGTCTAATTTTTCAATAAATAACACCCAAACGTTCAGTAACACGTTTAATATTTTTCAACGTATTACACACCGTTTCCTCAACTATTTTTATTAAAGATGTCGCAAATATTTCACAATTTCATATGAGATGACTCTTTAGAGTGACAGCAATAAACTATCTTTATACCACAGGAAAACACATTTTGTATTTAATTCCTAATGTTTTCATTTCATAGGTGAACAGTGGGATTTATTGGGTTCCTGTAAATAATTGATGAAGTAGTTCCTTAACGAAAAAGAAGGAAGAGTGGCATAATTGTACAACATTCTCTTATTTATCTAAAAGTGAAAAATAAATTTTGTAAAATAGACACCAGATAATCTTTTATGACAGAAGTGAATGATATTCAATTATTTTGCTGTCCCCAGATACAATCTCTCAGTTTCTATTAAGAGAATTACGTGTGCCATTGAAATGCTGCTCCCGTATTGAGTTTTGACTGAGGTTTTTTTCCCGTTTCCCTGGTTTTGATGCAAAGACGTTTTAGATATATAATCGAAGGCGGAACGTTTTGAACCGAAGCGACAACTGAATTTGCCATCGCGGGGATTACACTAATAGGTTATAATCAGCTGTGTTAGTTTTATCATATCGTATGTCGCTTACTTCCTCTATACCTGAAAGCTGTTCGAATAGTTGAGTTACAAACTCCTTTCCCTCGTAGATAAGGAAAAGCACGAAAAAGTCAACATATAGGATTGAGGTTCACGATTTACCAGCAGAATTGTATTAAACAAAATGTTTCATTTTGAGTAATGCCATGGTTAATGGACTGAGATGTTCCCTTCTTCTAGTTATCCGTAACGAGAAATCCATGTTGGTTCGTGTCGTTACGTCCTTGTAAGATTGTAAGACTCTCGATTACCCGCGGTAATGGTGGGGAGAATGCCGCGGATAAACCAAAGTACACATATATTTATTAACGGCATAAATCCCTACTTAAGATATTATTCACGCTTGCTATAATTTCCCCATTGCTTACAATGACAGCAGCTGATTGCAATTTCGCGCCTCAACTACGAGTATTTTTGCGCATGGACGAGAAAGCGGTTGATTGGATTTCAACGACGACCCACTTTCTCTGCGGGTTCTGCACCCACGTCTAGGCATTCCCACAAAATCTTCCTCATGAAGACTAGTTACTCACGCAAGTAGGCTCAAAGTATAGTTGCAATTACCTTCAATGCCAATATTGCATGTTACAATATTTACGTATCCGGCTTTCAAAAGTAGGCCCAGGAAAAGAGACTAGGGAAACTTCTCCGCTGTTGATATAGATTCAAGTATCTGCTTTCATTTGGAAGATTAGAAGTTGTTCACAAACTGTTATTAAAAAAATTCAAAAATTGCTTTTCTACGTTTTCTAACCCTTTTGTTTATTGCTCTTCTAGCTCATTTTTGAAACCATTATATTTCTGATATGTACCATACTCTATCTATACTTTCCGAGCGTGCAAAATGTTATCGCCATTTATTTCCTACCAACTTGGTGCCCTTCCTCGATAAGGGAATTAAAACATAATGTACGGTTATAAAGTAAGAGTTAGTTTTCGGCAGTGTCTGTCTACTACTGTTATACTTGGATCTGTTTTATTGTATTTAATGAGTTTTTAATAACTCGTTGTTTCGTTGAAAAGTTGATTTGACTGAATGATTCTTGTATAAGACGATTTTGGAACTATTTGGTCGCCTACCCATGACAAAGATTTTAGAGAATGGACTGAATAAAAATTTCTCGGGTTTTCATCCGGATTAAATCATTAGAAAAATAAAACGTTTCGACAGCTAATTCCGCCATTCACTTAAAGTAACTGACCTGAAGATATAACCAGGATGAAAAAACTGGGGAACTTTTTATTCAACAAAGATTTTGTTTCCTTTGAAATACGTGCCCCCGTATAGAGAGAAACTAAATTGTGTTTTAACTTTTTCAAATGGGCTATGAAAATCTAAGATCCCTCAACATTATTTAGGGTTTCAGAGATAAGCAGTGAGCCCTTTCTCTGAGAGGCGAACCAAATCCTTGTTTCTAAGTAGTTAAAATAAGGTTTTACAGCATGTAGATATTTAGATGATATTGGCATCTGATCTCCTGATGCATGAAACAATGAAATTTTACAATCATTAAATTCCAAGCAACTTGTAGATAAAAGTATGACTTTCTTTCTTAAATAAATTATTATTACATTAAACGTTACAGTGGGGTGGCAGTACCCCTGGCACCATTTGAATATTTTGATTTAGTAGGTCAATACCTTAAAGATATTATGGGAGATATGAAAGCACACACACATACAAATTTATGCGCTTATTCACTAATGGTAAGCACAGGGTAGAACTTTCGAATTATTGCCTCCGATATTGATCTTAACCTCTCAGTACCTGCTCCCCCAAAGCTACGCTTTCAATTGATGACATGGATGATGTTTAAGAAGTTTGATCCCGAATAGAAAACCTTAACTATTATGATTTACAAATTATGCACTGAGTCTGTCAGGCTTGGATTATGAATGTGAATTTTTTGCTTGTAATAATTGCTATGAGGTTAACTTTCTATATGTATTCTATAATTATTAATAAATTGTCGTTAACTCACGTATTGATGTTTGCCTTGTGTAAAAGATAACAAACGTAAAGAACCAAGTAAGTTAGCAAACGCTAACTTATTCCAAAAATGTAGTGTAAGATATCGGCTACGCTTTGTATGTTGAAATAAGAAAAAAAATCAGTTGTAATTTATGTAAATTTCTATAAATAAGATGTTCATGTGGCTTTATATCAGTCCGTTTGAACAAGACAAACTAAAAATCGGCTGAACAGATTCACTAAATTTTCATGCTTGGTGTATCTTACATTACACAGTTTGTCGAATTTAAAACCGAAGCAGACTGGCGCTAATAGGTAGCGAACAGCACAGGATAATTATTTCAGTAACCCATTAATGAAAATAGTATATAGGAGGATGAAACGTCAAATGCGCGTTAGTACAATATCAGTTTGGTTTTAGGAAGAATGTGGGAACAAGAGAAGCAATTTTGACTCTGTGTTTAATTTTGGAAGACAGAATAAGAAAAACCAGGCCAACGTTGATGGCATGTGCAGATTTAAATAAAGCTTTTGATAATATGTAATAGAGCACACTACTATGGATTTTGAAGAGGATAGGAATAAAATATTGAGAAAGAAGAGTTATCCATAACCTTTACAGAAAGCAGGCGATGAAGAATGATAAAAAGGAATAAAAATAAAATAATACTGCAAGGAAAAAAATAAAAACCATACAGTTTGACAATGATATTGTAGTATTAGTGGAGTCAGAAGAAGACCCGGAAAACTATAAATGGCATGAACGTGATCCTTAGGAAAGAGTACAACATGAGGATTAGTAGAGGGAAAAACAAGGTAATGGAGTGTAGTATGGGAAACAGTGGAATAACAAAGGGTGTTAGAGTGAGAAGGGATATTTTGAAAGAAGTTAAGGAATTCTGCTACGTAGGCAGCATAATAATTAGGGATGGTAGAAGTATTGCAGACTTAAAGAGTAGGCTACCACAGGCAAGAAAGAGGAATTTACTGACAGCTAATATTGGGATATTGGGATATTATTGTTAAAAGTGTTCGTATGGAGTATCCCGTTATATTGGAGTTGCAGAAATGATAAGAATAGACGCCATTGAAATGTGATGAAAATCTGATGGGTGGATAAGGGAACTAGCCAGGAAGTTCTAAGCTGAATAAGAGAAAAGAGAACATATGGAGGACTTTGACCAAGAGACGGGACAGATTAATAGGCCACGTTTTAAGACAAACCTCATGTGAAATTAGCATTAAATGGAAAGTGTGTGGAATACGAACAGAAGAGGGAGGTCCAGGATGGAATACGTTAAGCAGATTAGAAATGATTAAGCAGAATGGGTTAGCATGGACTAGGTTCAAGACTGATTACTACAACAACAAAGTCAAAAGTGGGCGTTTAGAGGGAAGTCAACAGACATTTAAATTATTGGCTACGGTTAAGAGCATTGTTTAATTATTCACTTCTGAAGCGGATATTATGATTGTGTCCGTTTTGAATTCAAAGAGGAGGTTTGTTTCTAAGGTGTCGGTATCAATGGATGTGAATCATAAGATACACAATACATTAAATGCTATTGCTCCTCTATTCCAGTTGCACTTACACGCAGGATTGATGAAATGGCAAAGTAGATTCAGGCACTATATTAATGAAGTTAGTCAGGGTGCCATTGTGCCGAGCAACGATACGTCCATACTAATACAGAAGCATTCAGAAGTATAGGAAAAGTAAGAGAAAAACGCTTACGAAAATGTTTGATACTGGGCAGACATTACATTTATCATAGAAATTATTGTCTGCAGATAACTGTACTGTATTGTGATCACGAGTGTTGCCCGTGTAGGAACTCGTGTTGACGTCGGATAGGAACAGCTAGTACAGAATCAAATATATTGACTTGCTGATGGTACTATTTTCTTTATTTCCTCTATACATGTAAGAAATATATTTGAAACCCGTTTATGTGAAAAGCGAAACACAGCGCCAACTGGTCTTCGAAGAACCTTGGGGAATTTTATGTATTCATCGCCGTGGATAGTGTAAAAACGAACAGAGATAGCGAAAACACACTTCTGTACGCGTTTGTAAACACAAAGCACGAAGTGATGGTATTTCACAACAACAAATTACCTGTACATATGCCTTAAAAGATGCTAGACGAAACAATTCCGAATTGTTGATAGTTATAATTGGTTTCAGTTGAGGAATTATAACATATCATTACGAAAAC
>JAEMUL010000188.1:0-12247 GCA_034510155.1 Eucriotettix oculatus | reverse complement strand
TGATTCCCCATATGGAGCATATTAAGGAGAGGGGTAAATGAGTCTTTTGGCGGAGATGGAGGAGATTGGTGTTTTTGTTAAGGAGTGGATAGAGTAATTTAATTTTGGTTGAGAGGTTTCCAGTAGAGTTTGGAGTCTAGGATTATAATATGCGGTAAACATTAGAACCCTATACAAAAAAACAAAAACAAATTTATTATTGCTGAAATGTTGTTTAGAATTGCATTTTAGATATAAATTCATAAATAAGAGGGTGGCGGCCGAATCCCTCTCCGAACTTATGTTTTTACGTATGTCTCAAATATGAACATGATTTGTAAAAATAAGCATATATATTGTAAAATATAGCCTTATGTTTAATGTAATAAACTTGTATTATATAATATTTTCAATGACTGGTCAGATAATTATGACCACCACATGTTTTAGGCTGTTTGGCAACGACGTAACACTAGTTTCTAGAAGGCCAGGTTTAGACAGCAAGTTGCTAGGAGTGTGCTTTGTTTGCATAAAAGCATTGCAATTTAACTCTCATTATAAGTGAAGAGAAATAGCTAATTCATCTCAAAATGAGCTGATCGGTTGTCCAAACCCCCAGTTTAGATTTACCGTCGCTATGGTTAGTTAGAATATAGCCTATGTTTTTAAGAAATGCTGGTTGTTTTACACATCCGTGTGTCACGGGAGGCATTTTTCCTCCCCTGCCTTCTTCAACGGAACTGATTTCATCTCGTTATTGCTGGCGCTGACTGCCATGGAGCGAGTGTCACCATAGACAACAACTATTCAATGTTTTGGAGTACTGGAAAACTTCTGCGGGCTAACGGAAATAACTATAGATTCACTGTAAACTGAATTGTTTGAGATAGTCAGTTATGTCTTTTCAAACATATTTATTGCTGGCAGTTTACAAGAGAAAATGCCCACTATTCGATGGGATCAGCGGCCAACTCTTGCCGTATGCCCAAGGTCTTTGACCCCAGTACATACACCTCCTCCCAAAATAGGTGAAGGTGTCTCGGCATGTGAGAACTTTGAAAAAACTAGAGAGAGTGAGAGAGAGTACGAGGCATTCCCGACGTGGTCAGGTGAGCCCCGCAGTCACTCTTGAGGAGAAATACCTGTGAGAGAAAACTCCCACAGGCAATCGGTGCTGCTGTTAATCAGGTACAGTGTAATTTATATAAGGACATCTTTCATAATCAAGAATTGCCGCTGTCTTGAAAGAAATGGTCATAGGTCAAAGAATTGATTGGGTATTTATAATAATCTGGCCGGTCATTGTAAAATATATTCACTGTCTTTCAAAATGTTTACTATTTACAATTATGATTTTTAGGTATCATAATTGAGCATTCCAAATCTGAAGAATTGGCAGTTAATGTCGTCGTCGTAAAAAGTACGACATTGTGTTAGAAGATTAATACAAAACCATTGTGTTGAGTTTGATACATCTTTCCCATGAAAGGTGGTTTATTTGAACACGTGAAGTTTCACACTGAAGAAAATCCTTCCAAATGTGCAGTGCTTTGTCTGATGAAAGTTCTTTCAGCAAACACAATACGATTCATAGTGGTGAAGAAACTTGCACATGTGCAAGGGTGTTTGTTGACAAAAGTCCTTTAAGGAAACATATGCAGATTAACTCTAGAGAAAAACCTTTTAATTGCATTGAGTGTGGTGTGTCTTTCTTACAAAGAGGGTATTTAACTGCGCACATGAACATTCACGCTGCCGTAAAACCATACCAATGTCTCCAGTGTAATGCAACCTTTTCAGTTAAACATAGTTTGATAACTCATAAGATGATACACAGAGGTGAAAAACCGTACAAATGTTTCATGTGTAATAGATGTTTCTCACAAAAAACCCATCTAAATACACACATGAGAATTCACACTGGTGAAAAGCCGTACCAGTGCCTTCAGTGTGATTCAACTTATTCTCATAAAAATAGTTTAATTAGACACATGAGTATACACACAGGTGAAAAACCACATGAATGTGTTGAGTGTGCTGCAAGTTTCACTCAAAATGGTCAATTAATTAGACACATGAGAATTCACACAGGTGAAAAGCCATACAAATGTGTTGAGTGTGATAGAATTTACTCACAAAAGGCTCATTTAATTAGACACATGAGAATTCACACTGGAATGAGGCCATATGAATGTGTTGAGTGCAATTCAACATTTACATATTCAAGTGCTTTGGTTGAGCACATGAGGATACACACGGGAGTGAAACCGTACAAATGTGTTGAATGCTTTTTAACTTTCACATTATCAAATCATTTGAAAAACCACATGAAGATTCACACTGGTGAAAGGCCTTACAAATGTGATATGTGTGGGAAAACATTCACTCAGTCGCAATCGTTTAAATACCACATAAGAATGCATAATAAAAAAACACATTTTAGGATAACGTAAAAAAAATGGGCATGAGCAAGAGTAACATATTTACTGTATGAAATTGCATTTTCCATTTAGATACTTCAAATATACTTTTTATAGAAACTTGTCTTTATTTTTTTTTTTGAATGTTCAATTCCTTTATAACACTTCCTCATATTTTGATCAATTTCTTAGTGAAAAAAATAATTTTTCTTTCATATAATATTCTGAGTCCAACATAATTACAGCATTCAGTCTTAGGTGTGGTGAAAGTGTAAATAATATTGGAATTAGTTCGAGTATTATTATAAATTTTGGTGAGGAGTGCTAATAGATGCTAAATGTTATGTCCTGTGGCTTATAAGCAAGCCTCAATTATTTTTGTTGGTGATTACATAATTAAATTGGTAGTTGAAAATTATGTTTTGGGAAAATTTAGTGTTAACGTAGTTGTAGCTGACTTCATTTCTAAACTTTCATAAAAAGATCATTTTTGGCTCAGGAAAATTATGGGAGATCAGACCTGACAGCGGGAGTTTCTCTGCAAGTCACTATAGGAAATATATACGAAACCCCAATACATCATAACTCAATAAACTGCACTGTGACATATAAGGTTTTAGCAGGTTTCTGTTGATGGAGGAGGCATGTTATCTAAAGACACCGGGAAAACCTTCGTTCTTTGATCTCCCTGGTATCTTGAAAATTCCATCAGAACATCAAACTTCCCTAAATAAACTCTGTAATCTCCAAATCCATAACCTCCCTAATTAAAAACGCCCTCAGCCAATACATTCCAGCAATTCCACGACAATCCTCCATCTCAAAGCTTCCGTCAGTTCAAAAGAAAACTCCCAATTGACCTCATCCTTCCCCTGATCATTCAGGCACGACCTAACTCATCTTACCATCATGCCACATCCTCAAATATCCTCCAATAATCAGTTCACCGCCTGTCAACAGTCACTCGCACACATCGTATGCCTCTCAGGTACACACACACACACACACAAGAAACCGAACCTATCTGCTAAAGTAGTCTAACCAAAGGATAACCTACCGTCACGTTAACAGGTGAATTATATACACTATTTTTATTTTGTAAATTTGTTATTTTAATATTTATGTAGTAGAACAATTACTGTACTTACTGATAAATGTAAAGATAAAAGTTTTTTTATATGAATAATAAAAAAATTGTTAATGTAATTTATCAACATCCAGTCAACAGCATTGTTTACATGTGTACAACACACACTCAGAAATATTCATGATATAACATGAAAAAAAAGAGGGTCTGTAAACAGTCACACAGTTAGTCATAAATTTTCACACAATTGTATTAATAATATCATGTTTGAAGACTCTTGTCCGCATTAAATTCTTAGTAAGATTCTTATATTTGCTCCTGAATGGGGATCCAGAAAGTAAGTGGCCAATTTAAATTTTCTGAATGTGTGCCATTTTTCATTTTGGCTAGCAATGGAGGTACACAAACAGCTGCAGCTAGTTGAAAATTAATTTAAGCATTCTCAGGCCATTTTCTTCAAGTACACGTCAAAGAACTTTTTGTTTTCTTCAGAAACTTGTAATTTACAGAGTAACAACGAATGAAGGTTTTGCGTCAGTGACATTGAAACTGGGCCAAGGTGGTGCTAGTGTGTTGGTAAAAAAGCCCATAACTAATAGCAATATACTAATGTTGGAATGGTTAAACCATAAATAAGAGTGTCACATTTTTTTAAAATTTACTTTTTCACGCCATGTACTTTAAAGAGAACAGATAAATTTCATCATAATCACAGCTGATGACTCTGTATTGATTGAGTAAAAAAAATACTACTGGTACCTTAAATAAGCACAGTAGCTTAATGAAATTCTGAAAAGAAATTCTCCAGCATGTAAAGGCTAAGAAAGTCAAATACACTCCCGGTACCATAATAGTCAAAAATATTTCTGGTACACATGAATCTGTAGTTTTCACGTTATTAACCCATTAATCCGCCAACATTGGGCTGAACTACTACAGATGTAGGACAGCGAATGTCAGAACTGAACTCGACGACTCTCACAACCCTGGATTCAACACAATTTAGATTTTTTTTGGTGGGTAAAAGGTTACATGAGGCCGATCCATAAAGTAGGCAACTCCCCTTTAGTAGCATAGGAAGGGAATTGAAAAGGAAGGTAGCTGAGGGTTGACTAGGGCCCCCCAGGCTGTAATATAAGGACCCTACCCGGTGTTTCACCTAAAGATGAGGCTGGGTTGTTGTGTGAATGCAACAAACTCACCTCCACGCCTTGATGAAATTTGAGGGACAGCTGTCCGTCTGGTGAACTCTTGCCATATGCTGGAGGTCTTTGACCCCCAATACATGCACCCCTCAAACTGCTCAAGGTGGTCTCTGCTTGCAGGAGACCTACATTAAAAACCTTGGCCTTGGGCCTAGGAGGGCGGGAATGTGGAAATACCGGAAGGAGGAAGTCAACGCTGGCAAGCATTCCAGAACTCCTCCAGGTTCTCCCTCCCTGCCCAAACACAGGACGTTTCATCCCAGTGTTAGATTATTTTCTAGGTATTTTGTATGTTTTGTCCCTCAAACCCTGTAGACGCTCCCCTCCCACACAAACAACATAGAAACATTATCAATCTAACCAACTCTCAAAAATATCATTTTTTATACAAATATCAGTCGAAATTTGTTGAAATTGCTCCACAAGTTTGATTTTCACGCAACACATAGATAAAAAAAAAATACACTGAAACAAGTCAGTTATATTTATAAGGAGAACATACTTGAACCATATCTTCCGAGTAGTTTGAAATGAATTGGTATATGCAAATATCTTCGAAAAATAAAATTGAGTGTAAGCTGCCCTAGTCTTTAGATAACATGCCTCCTCCCTCAAAGACAGGAATGAAAGAACCGGCGTCGAAACGTCGTGGCCAATGCCTACGTTCACCCGGCTGGAAGCCCAAGAACTACTGAAGGATACCAGGGAGAGTTTGCAATGGTGACGGTGGCAGAAAATGTCCGGAGAAATGTGTGTTTTTAAAAGCCTGACCCGGTTGGTTAACCATGAAGATTTCATCCATAAATGTATAATATTTTTTATGTTCTATATTAAGTAAATCAAAACAAAGGTAAGCATATAATAGACAATATTCAAAAATAATACAATTTATATTTTCTGTATTCCAAACGGAAGAGAATATCTCACAAAGTAAAGAGAAATTACGCTTTATTAATTATTTCTGATATATTCAACACAACTTCATTTATCAAGAATCACAATGAGAAGACATTATAAACATTTTGAATTAGTGAATGAGTAGCCACACTGATCACAACTGTTTGTAGTTTATCCTGAGTGAATTCTCTCGTGTCTCACCAAAGAACTCAAATGTGTGAATGCTTTTTTACACACAACACATTCATACGGTTTCTCACCAGTGTGAATCCTCATGTGTTCAATTAAATGAACATTTCGTGAGAAAATTGCGTAACACTCCACACATTTGTAAGGCTTTTCACCTGTGTGAGTCATCATGTGGTCACTAAAAGCACTGTTGTGTGAGAACGTTTTATCACATGCTGCACATTTATATGGTTTCTCACCAGTGTGAATTCTCATGTGTCTAATTAAATTACCGTTTTGTGAGAAAGTTGTATCGCACTCAACACATCTGTATGGTTTTTCACCTGTGTGAATCCGGTTGTGCTGCCTGAAAGTACTTTGGTCAGAGAAAGCTTTACCACACACTTCACATTTGTATGGTTTTTCACCAGTGTGGACTCTCATGTGTCTATTTAAATTGACTTTTTGTGAGAAAGTTGTACCACACACAACACACATGTAGGGTCTCTCACCAGTGTGAATCCGTTGGTGCTGTCTGAAATTACTTATGTCACCGAATGTTTTACCGCACACTGCACATGTGTAGGGTTTTTCACCAGTCAGAATCACCATTTCTTCATTTAAACCACCTTCTTGTGAGAAAGTTGCATCAGATTCATCACAACTGTGTGGCTTATGTTTACTGTTAATCTTATTATACATAGTTTTAAATTGAAAACATTTTTTTCTGTCTGTTGGAAATGTGTTATGATGATACCTGAAATAAAATATAAATTTGCTTCGGTTAATCAGTCAACATTTTTTAAAAGATTTTATTATTTTACACATATTGGCCAGATCATTATTATTATTATTGCATCAGCCAATCTGAACATATTTTTTGTAGGGTATGAAATTGAAGAAACTTAATAATTAGTGAGATATAAAACATTTGTTCATTTGTTTTCTTATTAGATAATGAAGTAGCCAAGAAGCAGACAGATAAAATAAATATTCTCATCCATTAATATTTAAGTTTCTGCATTTCTCACCTTCTATTTCGTTTCCCCTTCCTTCCTAATATTTCATCAATAAATGCTTTCATTTATCATTTTTCTTCTCTTAAATTCTTCTTACACTTGCTTCCCCAAGAGACAATAAATAACCTGAAAATGGTATTTACATACTTTACTACTCAAATTGAAGTCATTCAAACATAAACTTTTTTTTCAAGTAAAAACAGAACAATAATTATTTATAATACTATCAAATCTATTTTCTTCGTTGTTGAACATTCACACTTATTAAAGTCATCATCAAATATAAAACAGGGGAACTTTCCTCCTTTTTGGACACATTTATACCATAATAACACGGGGTAATGGATAAATATGTCCGAAAAGGAGCAACCCCCCCCCATATCCTATCTCCTTAGCGTATTCCATCATTTGCCTCCCTCCCTCTTCTGTTATTACTCCACACACTTTCCTCTAATGCTAATTTTGAAAGACCCTCATGTCTCAAAACGTGGCCTATTAATCTATCCCTTCTCTTGGTCAACGTCCTCCATATTGTTCTCTTTTCCCCCTATTCTGTTTATAACTGCCTGGTTAGTGATTCTATCCACCCATCTCCTCATTCTCCTATAGCACCACATTTCAATAGCTTCTATTCTTTTCCTTTCCGCAGCTCCTATCACCAACGTTTCACACTCATATAACGCCACGCTCCATACCAACATTTTTAGTAATGATTTTCTAATATTCACACTTATATTACCCGTAAGTAAATTCTTTTTCTGCCAAAGCCTTCCTATCCTATACTCTAGTTACTACGCTGCCCAAGTAGCATAATTGCTTAACTTCCTTCAAGTTATCCCTTCCCGATCCAACAGCCTTTGTTATTCCAATGTTACGCTCAATCTTCTGTCTAACCTAAAGTAAGTAAATATCACGACAGTAGGTCGGAACAAGCTTAAAAGTCAATAGCTTCGCCGACACTGAAAGAAATACAAATAGAAAGACAATAATTCCGTACTTAATTAAATACTTCATCAGGTTGAACATAATGACAAATGTAGTTGAAAATCAGGCCATTTGTTTTAAATTTATTCGGAAACCTTTTCTATAACATTAAATAAACTAATTGTATATCTTGACACTTTATACAACCAATTGAAACACAACTTCAATATAGTAAAAGACATTTTTACATCCTGATTAATTACCAATTGCTCATCTTCATCAACCACCAAATGAAGCAACAAATATGGGGATGAAACTGTGTGCATCGTTTTAATTTCAGTGTCAATGTAGCCATTGCAAAAAGATAGTATTGATAATTAATTATAGTGAGCCTCACACACACACACGAATGAATTACTACGAAATGTACGATACTATATATATATATTTTTTTTTGAGTGTTGAAAACATTATTCAAAAAATTGAAATGAAACTTTGGGGGGCGGGAGGGGGGGGAATGTGGTAATTTAATAATAAGGAACGTGATTAGCAAGACACACATAGGAATGGATTTGTGAACTTCACAATAATTTAACTAACCAGCTGACGTGGTTTAATTGTGAACGGACTAGCAAATAACTGTGTGGCAAAACCACATTTCATGCAATTTCATACACACAATACAACACAACTTTACAATCTACAACACTTAAATACGACAGCAAAAAAAAATGTAAATGAAACTTCCTCTATTAAATTCTTAGGTTTCTTAGCAAAATAATAAATTAAATTGAACTCATGAGATTAACTCAGCTACAGCTACATGTGTGATGCTGTAAGAGCAATGTCTGTCCGTCCGTCCACCTTCAGTCATCTAAAAACAAGAAAATTAGTATACTTTGCATATTTCCTTTCTGTTTCATCATACGGTGTTATATATATTTTGGGGGCAACTCAGCAGCCATTGATAAGATTTGTATTAGTCAAAAACGTGTTGTTAGAGCAATATGTCAGGTATTTTTCACTTTGACGAGCCAATACATACATCTATTCATAATCACAAATAGGAGGCACTTATTTTTTAATAATTCTGATATTCATTTCTTCAATACAAGGAACCAAAAAATGTAAAACATTGCCAGTTGCAGAGAAAAGGTGTGCATTATTCTGGGATAATCCATCTTCAACAGAATTAAACAGTTGTCAGCCAATAACCAAGGTAAAATTTAAGTCTGAATTATCCTCATTTTTTGCTCAGCCACTCCCTTCTATTCAGTAAAGGAATTTAATAGAAGAATCGGAGACGAGTAATTAGTTTATAATGTGTGGAATCGCCTTTCTTATTTGGTTACAAAAAATTTGTTACAAGTATATTATTTATCTTTTATATAATGTAATAAATGTGTACACAGCAGCCTGACTCTCATATTCCACATCCTTGAAGCTGCTTAGCTTCTTTACAAGGATCTAAAGGAATATTATTATTATTATTGTTACTATTATTACCACAATAAATTTGTTTTTACAAAGACAGATGTTAAAAATATTATAATTATAGAAGAAGAAGAAGCGGCACAATTTTAAAAAAATAAACCAAAAACAAATAAATACCACACGACTTTCCTTGCTGTTTACGTGAACGAGACACAAACCAAAAATGATTTCCTATTTTGGAGACGGTTTTTGTTTCACCAACGCTCGAGAACTAAAATTCCCCAAGAGCGGTGAAATTCGAGGCGGATAACAGAGCTTACGCGTCCCGTATTTGCTTATTTTTTTTTATAAATCAATAAACTGTATTAATAAATAAATACACGTATCTGAAAAATTTCCCCGATTATTTATTAAATCCGTAGCGTTAATCGATAGTTATTTTCGAGTTCCGATGGTGGTTGCATTGGTTTCCGAATCGTGCTTTGTGTAGAAACGACGGCAACAAGGGAAACCGAATTACTCGTGTGTAAGGCGACAGTAAAAAAAAAAAAGCCGAATCATCAGTTGCGGCAGGAATTTGCTTATAAAACAAAAGTGAATGGAAAAATTTGTCGCGTTCCTTTAAACCCATCTCTTTGAGCGGCACTTACGGACACGCTCGAGACTTCAACAGTTTCGATTTTAGACCGCCCTGGGTCTCTTGAGTTCTCTGTACAATACCAATCGACAGAAAAAGAAACGTGTACGAACTGTGCGAGTGTGAAAATAAAACAGGTGACATAGGTGATCCTCGCGCAGTCGGAATGTTTACGCTGCCTGATAAGGGGCTTACAGCCACGGGCGGGCGGGAGGGGAAAAGCAAAAGGCAAAAGTCACATAGCCGAAAGTTGACGGAAAGTTTAAGCCGACGGAGCGGGAAGTTTTTTGTCGACGGAGCGGAAAGTTCGACGACGGAGCGGGAAGTTTTTTGTTATTCCTTTTTGATATAAAATAACAAACACAGAAATATTTCCCTTATAACTAATTACAATTTTAAATGTCCGTCGTTCGTTATTTGTTATTCCTTTTTCATATAAAATTCCAAGCATAGATTTGAATAGTTTTAAATACAAAAATCTTTACAAACAAATTTCACTTATAACTAGTTCCGAATGTAATGCAACTGCTACGTACGTGACGTATCATCTAAATGAACCAAAGTAAAGTAAAGTAATGTATGTATGTATATATGGACGGCTAAATTTATAAAGAAAAATGTGCCCCAAGCTAAAAGAAGGCGAAGGAAACACCATTAGCGGTCAGAATTAATGCTGCGTGCGTGCGTAATTGTAAACTGCTACGTACTTGTTATGTCTCGTAATTTATCCTCTTTACATAAAAGTCTATCTTAATGACCCAAGTTATTTGATAGCTTTAAATCAACTCGGAAAGTTTTTCATTTTTTTTGGTCTCTCAGTGAAAGCTAAAAGTGTAATTAGAAAAAATATACATCAAGCAAAGTAATGTTATGTATATAGCGGGCCAAATGTATTCAGGATTCCTTTAGATTTCATAAGAAACACCAAACACAGTTTTAATTCGCATCAGAGCATCAACAAGCTGCCCCGAGTCTCGCCAGACAGCATTGTTGGGCCTCAACAATTGCCTCAGTTCACAAGACAATCTCTTCATTGTAACTACACATTTCCGTAATAAAATTGTAATGTAAATTTCTGTTTAATGTCAACTCAACCTGTCGTGTCGTTTACCTGACGACGACTGAGCTTGCCATTGAAACGTTCTTTAAACAAACTTGACTCGCCAGGGATTGTATAAAGCTCGACATTCTTCGTTTATGGCTCGTGCTTTTTTTTATTTTCCCCCTAACGAATCGGCAGATTCTTTTGGTTTCTAGAATAATCTGCTTAGTGTATTCCACCATGGCCCTCCCTCATCTGATCACTTCACTCCAATTCTAATACTGCAAG
This sequence comes from Eucriotettix oculatus, assembly GCA_034510155.1. Lineage (NCBI taxonomy): Eukaryota > Metazoa > Arthropoda > Insecta > Orthoptera > Tetrigidae > Eucriotettix > Eucriotettix oculatus. The sequence goes on along the minus strand of JAEMUL010000188.1, from coordinate 1,147 downwards.
GACCTCTGCTCTCATAATGTTCCATCATATTCTGCCCTCCATCCTTTCCCTTCCCTTCACCTCCTATCACCCACGTTTTGCGCTCCATGCGGACATTTTCAGCGACGGTATTCAGTCTCTTCTTTCACTCTGTTCTTTCTCTCTTCTCTCTCTCTCCTTCTCTATCTATCTATCTTTTTTTAACGAGGGACAAAAAGTGGAATCTTCAAAAGACGAAGAGGAGGGTCCGAACCCCTCGACAGTGTGGGATTCTTACCCACTAAAACCTGTGTCTTTCCTGACATGTTCCTCCCCGGAACTATATAGACATTACATCAGGGAGGCTGTCAGCTTACTTATTTTTCTCCGTCTCCGACTTATACATGTACATATTTACATCTTATAACTATGTACTATATCTATAAACATATTTATTTACATCAAATATCGGCATCTTCCTTATCACTCCGTCATCACTATCTTATCACTCCCTTATCACATCCAAATACTGCCTTATCACTCACAAATACTCCCTTACCACTCCCTTATCACTTACAAATACTCCCTTATCACTCCCTGATCACTCCCTTATCACTTACAAATACTCCCTTATCACTCCCTGATCACTCCCTTATCACTCACAAATACTCCCTTACCACTCCCTTATCACTTACAAATACTCCCTTATCACTCCCTGATCACTCCCTTATCACTTACAAATACTCCCTTATCACTCCCTTACCACTCCCTTATCACTCACTGATCACTATCTTATCACTCCCTTTTCACTCCCTTATCGCTCCCTTATCACTCGTAATCACTCCTGGATCACTACTTTATCACTTCCTCATCACTCCCGGATCACAATCTTATCGCTCCCATATCGCCCCCTTATTATTCCCTTATCACTACTTTATCACTTCCTGATCACTCCCTTATCACTCCCTGATCACTATCTTATCACCCCTTTATCACTTCCAAACACTCCCTTATCACTCACAAATACTCCCTTACCACTCCCTTATCACTCCCTGATCACTATCTTATCACTCCCTTTTCATTCCTTATAGCTCCCTTATCACTCGTAATCTCTCCTGGATTACTACTTTATCACTTCCTCATCACTCCCTGATCACAATCTTATCGCTCCCATATCGCTCCCTTATCA
>JAEMUL010000187.1:0-12251 GCA_034510155.1 Eucriotettix oculatus | reverse complement strand
AAAAAAATTAAAGACATTTTATACACGTGGTTTGGCGAAAAAACTGAAAGAAGCCAGGTTTTTTTTGACTGTGTTTCATATAGTAAGACTTTGATAAGTCATACATTTCAAACTGCTGCATATTAAATGGTCTGAAAAATTGGCAAAAGTCATTGCAAAGCCTTCCGAAGCTATCCACAAAGTTTGAATCATCTGTGTAAGGATTCTAGGAAGTTCTCGAGTATTTGCTACGATGTCTTGTAGACTGGCTGCAAGTGACGTTGTCAATGTTTAAACATTGAGCGACATGGATGATGATGATGATGAACTGGCTGAGGAGGAGCAGCATCCCTGATTTCCCAACGGACCGGAACGTCGCGGAATCACTCAAGGGTATCAGAAAGAAACCACTTGAAGACGTCTTCACTTGGGACCGAGTGACAGGAAAGGATAAATATAACGCGTCAAGTCTGACGGAATAAGTCTCAGCAAAGAGAAGAGGCAGTTGCTTTACATTTAAGATTTGATGGAGGAGAATCTTGACTGTTCTAATCCACGAAGCTCGAGTATCCGGAGGTAACCGCCTCTTTTTCTCTCTCCTGTTTGTTTTTGTTGCTATCGTTAAAAAAATTTTTAACGCGTGTGAAGTGACACGTTTGCCTGACTTGTTTCGTGTGACGTCATCTAAGGGTCGTGCGTGACTTGTTACGTACATCCTGTTTAGAGAAGAAGGGGAAAAAAAGAAGGAAACTTGCGGTGTGTTTTGTTGGTAACGGAACAAGCCAAGGAAGGGTCCTACTGTCTGTCGTCACTGTCGAAATAGTAGAGCCCAGAGCTTGCAGCCTCACTCTGCCCACGCTATTGTGAAAAGGTCTCATTTTACGACGCAGAATTTAATGCCATTTTATGATAATGAAATTTTATACCTGCGGTTTGGGGGAAAAAGCTGAAAAAAAAGTCAGGTTTTTTTTGTATTTCTTTCATATATCTCGACTTTGACGACTCAGATTTCAAACTATTTCTTGAAACGGTCTGAAACATTAGCACCAGACAGCGCAAAACCCTTCAACACCTATCCACAAAGGTTGAGTCATATGTGTGTCTTAGGTTTTTTCTAAATTATTTAATTAGTGGACCTCTGCTAACTCTTTCAGAGAGCGCATCGCAGAAGAGTGAGACAAAGTCTTTCTTGTAGCCTGTGGGAGTTTTTTTTCCTCTCCATTTTGTCTGCGGAGCTCACCTGACTGCGTTGGGAATGCCTCGTACTCTCTCTCTCTGTGAATTTTTTCCAAGTTTTCACATGCCGAGGCACCTTCACCCTTTTAAGAGGCGTATGTTCTGGGGTCGAAGGCCTTGGGCATATGGTAAGAGTTATCTGCAAGTCCCATTGGATCAGCCGACCAGCTGCATCTTAAAACTGGTGAAGACCCGGAGAAGGGAATGCTGTGATCCTCCACAGCAAACTCGTTTCCCGTCATTCGGAAGGGCGTGAAAGTAGTAACCCAGTAGCCCGGCCTACCTGATGCAGGTTTTCTAGGGGTTTCCCTGCATGTCTTTTAGGCGGAAAACCGGGTAGGAGCCTCCAACTATAGCCCGGGGGTTCCAAGTTAACCGTTGGCTACCTTGCTCTACCTTCCACAGCCCCCATCATAATTGGGTCGTCCTCTCTCCAGATCACAGCCGCCGCTATTTCTTCCTCGTTCAGGAAAGTTTCAAAATCTCCCTTGCCACAATTCCAAGCACAGTCATGAGTGAGAAGTTCAGCGTAGTCTAGCTCCAAGCGGAATTTCTCATCAAATATCTTTTACCGTCTCTTCTTGTCTAACTGCTCTGGGAAACTCTATCCAAAATTTTTCGAAAATCTCCAAATCTGTCTGAAATCGATCTTCACCCCTTTTTAAAATCTATTTCCCACTTCTTCGGTTCATATTACCCAAGTGGATATTGACCTTTCACATGGTGAAAAACCACACAGCACCCGATGCAGCCAACTCTCACCAAAGTTGGGAAACACCCAAGGCGTGACGTAAAGTCTGAGTTTTATTGCCCCTGGCTCAAATGCTGTCTCGTTTCTTTTGACTCCGCACCGCCAAAGGTCCGAGCAGATGTCTCTGGCCCTTACATGACGATAACGAACAGTTGTGTTGTGGTTGTGGGAGTTCTGTAATCGAATCACCTTAGTCATTATTACTAATGTTATTAATAATAATCTAAAATTAGAATAATTTTTTAATCTGAAAGTTTTTGCTGTAAATTTTTTTTTGTAGTAACATTACCAGAGGAAGTTCCGTATATGGTGACGAAACGTCGGTGTGTAATGGTCGTCAATACATTCGATGTGATCATTGTTTATCGCTTGTCTTCCAGTTCTCCTGATGTACGTCTTTCTGTCAGTTAGATTGCGGGTATGAGCCATTTATCCTCCATTACTTCAGTTCTTCCTCTCTAAACGTCAGACATCTTGTACGAGAGAAATATAGATTACAGAGACTTATATAGACGAGTCAGAGATATCATAACTTGCAGCAGAGAGATCTCTGTCCTCAACTGTGTGTGTCGGGGAATAACAAACTCCAGTAATGGAGTTATAACGTGAAGCTGCCTTTTTATCGTTTCCCCCCTGTGAGGCTGTTAAATACAGTTTCACTGCACACACACACACACATAACTTTTCCCACAGTGCTTGAACAACGGTGAAAAATACAGGCTATTAAATCAGATTACAGCCTTTCAAGATAAGTCGGTAGTTAATCTTAAACAGGTTTCCAATCCTGCCTGTACGGTCGGATGTCAGAACACTGAATTACAGGGACGTTTCGTCTTTTTATAATCTCATTCCATTTGTTTATACTGTCGAGAGAACACAAACAGCCGAGTCCCTGTGTCATTCCATTCTCCTTGGATGTGGTCAACTCTAATTTGGGATTAAAAAAAACATACATCTGTGAATATTCAACACAATCCATGAATTTTAAACAACAAACAATCCAGATTAATTTCTCCACCGTAGGGGCGCAAAAATACTATTCAGGCTATTTATTACAACAACAAAAAATTATATACAACAAACTTTTCTGACTTTCAAAGGCCTCCATATTGTCCTCTCTTCCCCTATTCTCTTTAAAACTTCCTGGTTAGTTACTCTATCCACCAATTTAATTCTCCTATAACACCTTATTTCAAAGGCTTCCATTATTTTCCTTTCTGCAACTCCTATCGGCCACGTTTCGCACTCATATAACGCTTTTTTTTGCAATGATTTCCTAATATTCACACTTCTCTTTTTTTTGCGAAACACTGCCTTTCCTGTGCTATCCTACTTTACCTATTATATTGGCCAAGGAACTTCCTTCAAAATATCCCTTCCCCATCTAACACTCTTTGTTATCACCTTGAGTTTCCCTCTATTAATCCGCACTGTTCCTCCAGGATCACGTTCATGCCACTCATTATGGTTTTCAAGTCTTCTTTCGACTCCCCTAATACTACAATATCATCGGCAAACCTTATTGTTTTTATTTCTCCTCCTTGCAGTGTTTGTTATATTATGTAGGTTGCATTCTGAAAACATTTTGAGTTGAAAAAAAACGTAAAAGTTTTTCATAAAGACAGAAAATTGAAGTTTATAAAAGGTCAGTCGTTCAAAAACTTTTAAAAGTTTCAGCTCCGAGAGAGAGAGACAAAAAATGGGGGAAGAATGGAAAAAAAAATCGTGTGAAATTTTCTCTTGAGGCGACGCCACATAAATCAGGAACTGTGGTTCACACTCTGGTAATTAAGGAAGAGAGAACGTGTGTTTCTCTTAACGACAGAAATTCCGTGTGAGAAGTGTTTCACGAGAAAAGAGATCGACCCGAGGAATGTTATGTTATTTCTTATGAGTTCAATAAGTATCCCGTGTCCGACTTACGTATCATCCCCGCCTTCTTCTCTCCCAAATACGTTTTGTGTGTCCCGAATCAATAAGGCTGTCGGGTTATAAATTATTAAACTTATTTCTGAGGTCTTTTCCCGCAAAAGTTGGGAGGAAAAGCGGGTTCCTCAGCCTGGCGCACTTGTGTCAATGACGTCGCTGTCCCAAAGCACTATTATGCGAGTATTATTTTTCCGGAAACTTTACAATGTTCTGGTATCGCAATTTGGTCATCAATGTAAGAGGGATTCTAGATTAAATTCAAGTTAAGCGTTTTTTTTGTCTGAATCGTTTCCGTATTTATGATGTTTAGGAAGTGACGCAGAGCTTCTCCGTAAAATGTAAACCGAAAAGAATCGCCCCGGCAGTTACGTTATTGATTTAAGTGGACGGACGTCGCTGATTTGGTAGTCCTCGAGGCAGGCAGAGGATTCTCTCTCTCTCTCTCTTTGTGTGTGTGGTTGGCAAACTTTGGTTGCTGAGCAAACAACGGCCTCTCATGACAAACACACACGGGAATAATCCCACATAAGGAAGGCCTGTAAACACTGGAACGTCCTCCCGACACTGAAGGGGAGCGAACGCGGACCCGAGTGAGAAACCTTCAAAGCGTGTCCTCGTTGGATGAGTTGTCTTGCCAACTTAACAAAAAAAATAACAAACATTTCTTTCCCTAATAATAATAAAAAACCATCTTATATATATTATACTATAAATAAAGGTAAATATTGGTACACGAATATGTTGTAACTCCTGGACAGAATAAATCCAAACTTTTCGGCAACATCCAAAGATACACATTTCCTCCCAAAGCACTTCAGCCTCTCCTTCTCTCTGGCTTTTTCTTTTTGCCTCTCTGGTTCTCTGCTTCGCGCAGCCGATTCATTCAAAATTCTAATGCGAACGTCATGTGTTCGTGTTATTACAAGTCCTGGTCGCCTTAAATATGTAGTGTCCCCTCTAATCCATTCTAGATATACCGCGTCAGATTTGGTAAATTTACGACTATTTAAAATATATCCACTGTTTATGCTTGTCGTTTGGATGAGCTTAAGTTGGAAGCAATTCGTTCGTCCTAGAATTACATACAGTAACTTATCACGGAGGAACATCCCCACATAACTCTGTAAGATCTTTTCGTGTGTGGATGAGAATTTCTGTAAAATATGTCGTGTTAAAAGGCGGTTCTATTTAACGTATTTAAGAGAATATTTTTGAAGACCGCTTGTGGTGTAGTGGTCAGCGTCGTTGCCTCGCACTACAGAGGCCCAGGGTTCGAATCCTGGCTAGAACTCGGACGTTGTGTTGTTTCAGTTCCAGTACAGTGAAGCTCCAACATAGAAGACAGTCGCTAAGGACCTTAGCAGTTATAACGACGGTCGTTGCTGTGGTATTCAGTCATCCTCGCTCAACTACTCATTTCATTTCTTTACCACATAACTACCACATCTCACGTCCCTCCATAATCTGCTCAACGTATTCCATCCTCTGCCTCCCTCTTCACTTCCCTCTAATGCTAGTTTTACAAGAATTTCATGTCTCAAAACGTGGCCTATTAATCTATACCTCCATATTGTTCTCTCTTCTCTATATAATGTAAATAATTTATTTTAAATTGTTTCTTTTATCATATTCCTCCCATGTGCTCCCATTTTACAGAATATAACAAACCAAATGTTAGAGTAGCAAATTAAATATGGGTGGAATTCCCTATATCTTGAGTTTCAATGCTTGGTGACGTCATAGATTTCCTTATCTCGTTTGTAGTGGAAATTTCTCAGCTTATCTCTCCCCTTGTGTTTTTTTCGCAGGGTTTTCAAGAAATGTCCACCCCATTTTTTTTTGTTACTATCCCCCCGCGTATAAATCTGTAGAAAGAACTCAAGCATACATACATCATTTTTATTATATGTAAAATACACGTTCTTTATTTCAAAGTGTTATTCATATCTCTGAAACTTAAATCACCAAATTTTCCGTTTATTGGACGTGATTCGATAATCTGATATCACAGAGTTTTTACTGCGTATTAGATATTTATCCCCCCACTTTTCTTAATAATCGGCCAAGTACTGGTTCGAGTGCCTCGACTACTTTGCCCATATATGCACCTTTCGTATATCTCAAAAAGTTAATCGCCGCGACGGCGAAATTCCTGGAAGCCTATCAGCGGAGATCTTAACAGCAAAGAACAGGTTTCAAGGTCGTTGAAGATAATCCTGCTTCGTGTCAATTTGCCGTACTTGGGTTTTTACTGATCATAAACAGTCTTTTTTTCTGAAACGTTATTTAAATAAAACGTTGCTCGTGGAGTCTGTAAACGACACTAAAATATCGTGAATGACAAGTTTTGTGGCGGCCTGACCTCTGGTTTAAAACGTCTACAGTTAGAATTTTGTACTTTCCTAGTAAAAAAAAGATGGCAAAAGCCGACAAAGTTTAGTTGCAAACAATTATTACTTTAGTTGGAAGGGGAAAGGGGGACAGAATTACCCGGAGAGAGACGCATTCCAATTAACTTTTTTTTCTGATAAAATTTATGTTATAAGAGGAACCTGAAACATCTGAAAATGTCCATATTTTATTGCTGATCGACTATTTAACCTTGCAGATGTGGTTTAGTTGTACTCTGCAAGTTTTAAATTAACATCATCCTCAGGCATACCAATTTGAGATATTTAACAATTTTTATGCGTCAACGTTGTCGTCAAGTTCTAATATTTAATTATTTGCTTTTAAACTGGAAGCACAGCTGCAATAATAATTCAAATAATTACGGCTCAACCACACGTGTGTTCTTCTTCTTCTGGGCCGCTATAGGGTAACTAATCCCTCAGCAACGGCAAACGGGGGTAGCAGGTAGAAATCATTTGTATTGAGTCGTTTCAGTCTGAACGTCGTTTCACATGTCAGATAGCAGGTAGCAGCGGCAGCCCACTAAGAGCCAGCATCCCTTCCTTCCCTAGTGGACTACTGTTCCATCATACTTTCACTTGTTGTATTTGATATAAAGTTCCAAATACAATAAGTCTAATCTGGATCGTACAGAAGTAAGACATCCTCTGGACAGGACGAGTAGTCGCTACCTGGCCCTAGGCCAGCGGCTGCTACCTGCTGCTATCTGCCACATCTGAAAGTCAACCACCCAGGGTTATTGCAGTGGATTAACGCTAATTTTGCGTGAGAAGAAATACTGACAGCGCCATGAATAGGGTAATGACCAGTAGCTGTTAGTAGGGCTCAAAATAAAAAAAATATGTAGGTCCTAGTTTTTTTTTACTGTCTGTTAAACTACAGAATGCTCTCAAGCTATTTGACAGACGATGCAGACGTTGAGGTCTTTGAACGAGTTGTCCTGGTGGAACGATCCTCTCCGTCAAATATTCAGAGCACGCCATTGCCGTCGCCGCGCCGTAAAATAGATATAAAAGTGTAGTTCCTTCCTTCCCCCGCTCCAGTAGAACACTCATTTACCGGGGGATTATGCGGCATGCGCAACATTGCGGGGGAAGGAAACTCCCGTCACCTGATGGACTCCCTCGCCAATAATTGGTGGGACCTTCATGATTATTAAAACGTTTTACTCATCACTACCGAACTATTTTTTTTGCCCCGGTTATCTCACCCGTTTTGTCCTGTAAATTGTTTTGTGGAATTAGTGAAGGGATGAGCAGACGTGTTGTCCTCGAACCCACCAACCGTACCTTATTTCCCCTCACCTCAAGAAGAAATAACGCTCGCGATGCCGTTGAGAGAGTTTATTACGAGTCCTGCATTTTATCACGTGTGTTTGGAGTAATGGGATTTGCCCACGCGACGCGCCGCGACGCCAGCCAAGGTCAGTCAAGGGTCACGCGACGACGTCGGCGTCTATTCCCTACCACCACAGACAGACAGAGAGAGAGAGACTCTCTGCACTGACTTTGCCCATCACGTGAATCCACCTGGAAACCTCACAAAGTTATTACGTCAGGGGTATTATCTGTGTCCTGCTCCGAATCTCTTGACTCCATCCCCCCAAATCAGGTCAGACGAACACTCACAAGTTTATCCTCACTTCGGTGACGCAAAATTTTTATGACCTGTCGACGTTTTGATACGACTTCGTCAGTCGTTTGTGCATTGCGGCAATGATTTAACACCTGGAGTAAAGATGATTTAGATTTATTGTTGTTTCCATTAATCCTCGATTGAGGAAATAGGATACGTCATACATTAAAAATTAAAAATGAACAAAATAAAGTACATAATTAAAGACAAATAAACTTAAAATAAATTAGTAAAAGAAAGTGTATATAGACAAAAGTCAATATAAACACAACACGGACACACACTGGGAAACACAAACAAGCACACACTGAGGAACACGCAATGGAGTTTTAACTACTTGGACCAGGAAACTGTCCTTGCTCCAGCAGCAGCTATATACATGAAACAAACAAACAAAAGAGCAGAAAAAACTGAATAGAAATTTTAAAGATATGTGATGTGCTATTTTATAAGGCAGCTCATTCAACACTTGCAGCAGGAACCTTGATTTAAATACTAGAAGGACGATTAAGAAAATCCTGTACCGAGTAAAACGCGCCATTTAAAAGAATAGTTTTACTCTGCTTCACGAAGCTTTTGTAGTTACTATTTTTAACCTCTGGCGGAAGGAAGGAAGGCTGTTGTATAAAATTATCCCCGGGGGTATTGTGAATACTTTTCTGGTGTAGAGAGAACAAGGGCGATGCTTGTCCGACCTTAGAGCTGAACGATTTCTAGTCGCGCGTATTCATGAAACTCGCCATTTGTTTGAAACAAATTAGTGTTTCGCTTTACAAACTTTAATATTTCATAAATATATACGCTTGGTAAAGTAAGTATTTGCAAACTTTTGAAGAAAGGTTTGCAACTCCGTGATCTAGAATTCGTGCTAGAAAGTATTCTAATTGCACGCTTTTGCAACTTAAATATTTCATTACTCCTGGAGCAGTTTCCCCAATTAGAGATGCCATAGGCTCATAATTGAATGAAAATACGCGAAATAAACCATTTTGACGTACTTTTTGTCAACGTGTTGCATTAGTGTTCTCAGAGAATAACAAGCTGAACTTAGTTTTCCGGCAAGCAGATCTTCCATGGGTCATTCCACTTTAATTTATCGTCAATCCGAAGGCCGAGGAAAGGCTCAAGCATTAGCTGAGAACTTGTCTACTGGTCTATTACTAGCATCAGCACTAAACTGAACTAACTTAGTCTTATCTAGGTTGAGGGATAATTTATTCACGTTAAACCAAATATTTAGACCATTCAGAGCGTTGTCTACTTTCTTAATCAGATTATCTAAGTTTTTATCTGCAATAATTATATTTGTATCATCCGCGTAGAGAATCGATTTTAGAGGATTTACGTATCCTGGAAGATCACTCCTGTTCTTTAGGAGGTGTATGTACTTGGGGTCGACGACTTTGCGCATGCGGTGAGAATTGTCCGCTAATTCCATTGAAAACTAATGGAGACGCGGAGAAGGGAATGCTGCGACCCCGTCATTGGGAATGGAACTCAGAAGCCCGACCCAACTGATGCAGGTTTTACAGGGGTTTTCCTGTATCTATTTTAGGTAAATCACCGGGTATGATCCTTAAACTATAGCTCGGGGACCATAGTGAAGCCTTGACTACCTTCCTCTACCTTCCCTTCCAGTGCTATTAAAAGAAAGCTGCCTGTTTCAAGGTCGTGACTGTGTGTGTGAATTAAGTGGAAGGGTTATCAAACACTCGTGACTGTTTCTCTGGGGGGCACTGATACAGTTTCCATTAGAGAAGTTGTCAGGTGTGGGTGTGACTTGAGACAGGCAATTTTCTGAGGACCTCACAGCCACGTCATTCACCAGACATCGCCTACAGGTTGCTTCGGATTACCTTCCATTTTCCCAGTCCTAGCATGAGAGGCGGGAGAAACTCTAAGACACGCGAACTTGTCCATCTGTAAGGTTATCACCGTAGTCGATGTCTAGGAAATCAAGTTTAAAAAAAGGGGGTTTCTGAAGGAGGAGTCAACCATTATTTTTTACCTATCAGTTACTGACGTCACAGTTTCCTCCGTTCTCAGACTCGACAACGGTTAGTTTCTTTCAGCTTTTACAGTCTCAGGCTTTCCTTTGTCTCCTTGATTATGGCTTCTTTTTATACTGCTCCTGATTAAAGTCCTCAACACATAAATCTTCAGAAAGATAGTTACCAACTAAATAAAACAACAATATAAACGTGTCGTTGTGGTATTCAGTCCTGACTGGTCTGATGCAACCCCTCCATGCCAACCTATCTAGCGCAAGCCTTTTCATTTCCTTATAACTAACACAACCCACATCATCCCTAATCTGCTTAGCGTATTCTATCCTTAACGCCTCCCTCTTCAGTTCTATGGCCTTCGGTTTAGCTTCAGTTGGAAACAATTCTTCTATGTTTGTACAGATTTTTTTTTGGAGAAACAATTACTCAGAAAACTTTTAAATATAGCTGGATGTTTCGACGCTACTTTGTGCATTTCGCAAATATCGACAATATCACCCAAATAATGTCAATTCTAAAACTGATACTGTGTATCTTAATTTATGACGTCGTAGTTTGAGTTATTCCTGCAACTCTGTATTTAATTGTAGTTTTATATCTTTGCTTTACTGTTTAGTTTATGTTGGAACTCTGTAAGAGCAAGAAACAATGTAGATTATAAAAGAAATACACCTGTGTAATTAACATTTGTCTGAAAACACACTTCCCTCTAATGCTAATTATACAAGAGCCTCGTGTCTTAAAACGTGGCCTATTAATCTATCCCTTCTCTTAGTCAACGTCCTCTATCTTGTTCTCTTTTTCCCTATTCTGTTTAAAACTTCATCGTTTGTGATTCTATCCGCCCATGTGATTTTCAGCATTCTCCTATAGCACCATATTTCAAAGGCTTCTATTCTTTTCCTTTCCCCAACTCATCCACGTTTCGCACCCATATAACGCCATGCTACGTACCAAAATTTTTAGCAACGATTTTCTAATATTCACACTTATATTACCCGTGATTAAATTTTACGCGAAACCCTTCCTTGCCTGTGCTATTCTACTCTAGTTATTATCCTGCCCAAGTAGCAGAATTCCTCAACTTCCTTCAAAATATCCCTTCCCAATCTAACAGCTTTTTTTTATTCCACTGTCTCCCATTCTACACTCCATTACCTTGGTTTTCCCTCTATTAATCTTCATGTTGTACACTTTCTCCAGGACAGCGTTCATGCCATTGAATATGGTTTCAAGCCTTCTTCTGACTTCCGTAATACTAGAATGACGTCGGCAAACCGTAGGATTTTTATTTTTTCTCGTAGCAGTATGATGATTCCTTTTCCATATTCCGTTCGTTCATCGCCTGTTCCATGTGTATAACTTAAAGAGCATGGGCGACCTTTCTTTATTTCTGTATTCTTTTCGTGATCTCCTATTGTAATTACTGTTGACTGCCAATTGTAGACGTTAAATATACTACATTTTTAGGAGCATATATATATATATATATATTCGTGTTCTGTAAAGATAATCGACAATTATCATTAAGTTCCCTTCTAAACGGTAAATAACCACATCTGTCCATTTTCCCTATAACGAAAAATCGATTTGTTTATCGTCCAATGACATACCGGATGACTGGACTGTATCGATATCGCAAATGAAACTCGTAAATCCTATCAATCCTCATATTGAACTCTTCTCCAGGACTACGTTCACGCCGTTTATTATGGTTTCCAAGCCTTCTTCTGACTTGAAGAGACTAATACAATCATTACGATCCAATTTCCTCTCCATCCTGACATGCAAGCATTGCCAAGTGCAGAGACGTTGAACAGGTTACAGCAGCGGGGGAAGGGAAGGGAAGGGCAAGATGGACGATTTGCACGTGTGGTGGAGTGTGTCACGTGCGGTACACGTGTGTGGCAGTCAGGCACGAGCTGACACTGGCTGGAGATCGCGACTGGGACCAAGCTTCGCAGTCGATACTCGCGGCGCTCACCAGCAGTGACGACGGTCACGATGGACCTAAGGAAACATGTCCACAAGACTCCCTCCCTGCTGGTGGCGTTTTTCATAGGATAGTGGTCGATTCACCAAGTCTTCTTCTGACTCCCCATATACTATAACATCGTCGGCAAAGCGTAAGGTTCTTATTTCTTCTCTTTGCAGTATGATTCCTTTTCCATATTCCGTTTTAAACTTCTTCATCGCTTGTTCTACATATAAGTTAAACATCACGGGCGACAGACTGCATCCTTGTCCTACTCCTTTCTTGATTACGACTTTCTTTTCTTGATCTTCTATTCTAATTACTGCTG
>JAEMUL010000186.1:0-12258 GCA_034510155.1 Eucriotettix oculatus | reverse complement strand
ACGGAATTCTGATACTTGGGAAGCGTAATAATTAGGGATGATAAAAAAACTTTCTTTCTTCACATGTCCCTAAGCTTTCGGGGTCACATGCTTTTTTGCTAGGTTTCTGTCTTATCGTGGCGGACGCCTCCCCCGCCCCCATTCTTCACAACTGGTCGCTATCCCTTAACCATGGCTCGCTATTGGCCCTTTTCCGAAGTACAAAAAATTAGCGTCCTCTCGAAGGTTGCGCACAGGTTTCTGATATAATTAATAAAATAAAATTAGAGCGATAATGCACGCCACAATATATTGTAACATGAAAAGTTACAATCAACAATGCAGGCCAGCTTGCGAGTTGCAATTGTTGAGGAACTGACGCAACTTGGGCCAAAAATGTAGTCAGGCGAAAGTTTGGGAGTCGTCATGGGGTAATGGAAGGAGCAGGTTGTGTCGGCGGGACGACGAGGGAATGACCACGCCCTGCAGATATAATTTTTTCTCATGTTCTGATTGGAATTAAAACTATTAAAATCTATTTTGGTGTTTTTATGAAAAATACCTGGCGCCCTAAAATAATTAAGAAATCCTCGAATACGAAGGAACGCGGAATCCGCTACAATATATATATATATATATATATATATATATATATATATATACATTACAAATTGATTTCAATTTAATTACGGAGATAATTAAACCTAATATGGAAGAATCGTCTTGATATCTTTAATAAATAAAGTTAAATAAAAACCATGATATATTGTCTGCTTTGTTGATGTGTAAACCTGATACGATTACACGTCAGCTAAATGAATGGACTCACGTCCATGCTAGTTAATTACAAATGGTTCACAATTTGAATAGCGAACTATTATTTACTCTGCAAATATTTAGAATAATTCAATTAATTAATTTCCAAATGTTTTTCCAGTTCCTGGAATTAAAAGTGTTGGGAATATTCGGGTTTCCATCCGGGTGGCATTAATATAACGATGTTTCATCGACTCGCTCCGTCGTTAAACTTTTTGACGTCACAAATGAGATATCAACGATATCAATCGGTGAGACGTCGTGTTTTAAAAGATTTCCAACAACTATTGAGATGAAAATTTATATGACCAATATATACAAAATTTTGTTTAGCTACAGTTACAAGCTTTCCCAGCTTTTACTTGGTATTATTACCGTCCTTCATTAGCGAATTAACTGAAGGTTTTATAAGAGCTTAGTATTGTATTTTACAACTTGTAACATATACTAGGAGCTATTCTTCTCTGTTAGGTTATACAGAAAAACATTAAAAACTTTGTAAAAATTGCGCGCGGAAAGTGTGAAGGTCTGCGAAGTATTTTTGTGTTTCCGTGGTATCTTTTGTGACGATTAGCGCTACATCATTTCCGGACAATGAAACAGACCTTTCGTCACTCAATATGGAACAGAGCTTTTACTGACAATGAGTGCCAGTGACTTAAATAAACGTTGTCCGTTCCCAATACAAGAAAAATTTTCTTTCGTCACGTTGGAAGCTACGCGTAGAGAAATAGAAATAGCTAGCTGTGTAACTAATGCAAAACTCATGTGAAGACACTAGTTACATTCGGCGGCTAAATATTTTCTTATTGACTGCAATTTTATTAATTCCAACCAATGGATGCTATTGTAAATTGGCTATTTCAAAAGGAAGGAGGCATATTTGGGGCCATAAAAGGCGAAATGAACAGAAGTTTAGTGCAGAGAGATTCTTAAAATTGCGGGCCGCTGGTGAGAGCAGAGTGGAGATCTTCAGTCCTGAGGAGATGAGAAATTTTATTAGAACTTCCACTATCTTGGCCTCTTCATTTCTAAATAATTTTCTTAAAATGGCTCATTTTTCATATATCGATTTAATTCTATTGTTATTTTTTTCTGAATCATTAATTATGTATTTTGACAAATAAATTGAATCCTGATTATCACAATTGTTGAACAACCGTGGAGCTTAATAATTTATTAATCACAATTAAGTATTTAACCCGCCCTCACTTCTCTTTTTATAACAACTAATTCTAACAACCTTTAAATTATACGTCTAACATCGTGGAAATTAATTTTACTGTTTTCCTACAAAATGTAATTCCCAGGTTCTATCATTATGCTCTTTTATTATTTTACAAAACGTGTTCTAATTAGTGATAGTGTAATGATAACTGAATATGGAATTGAGCGGTACGAAGCAAAAGGGAGTCAGCATGAGTGAGTTTGAAAGACGTTACAGACACGGTATTATAATTCAGACATTGTGATTTCTATCCGGGTTTTCTAAAACAATGATATTCCGTTAGAAATTTCAATGGATCACGTTGTACTTTCGCAACTATCGGTGGTAGGTTGGCGAATGCTCCTCGCTAATTCTAGACGTAGATACTTTTGATTGGGGAGAAGTTTGTCCTCGCCACCAATGAAAATTACATATTTGAGTAGGTAAACGTTTTTAAAAAAGTATGTTGATGGATAGTGATGGCAATAAGACCTACTTTGTGATTAAAGGAGAGAGACAGCAGAGAGAGAATGGAGATAGTGTTTCAACAGTTTCAGGAGTGAGATAAAGAGACAATGGAGGCTGAGTACAGGAGTGATTGACTTTTTTTGAATTGTTATATGGTCGTGACTTGGATGATCCCGGGTGTAATGCTCTTGTCCTGGAGGAATCTTTATGAGATTCTACATGAGGAGATCTGATGATCAGCGGCGATCTTGAGGTAACGCAGATACCTGTATTGTCAGAAATTGATGTTTTTAATTATCCTTCAATTTCGTCTTACTGCCAACCCGAGCTATAAATTAAATTTGTTTAATATGTTTTTATTGGGAGGCCCTTAATTAGGACGATCCCACATTAAGATCTCATTGCTAAAAATGTTAGTTGGTAAGTAATTAAAACTTATAAATTTTGAATTGTGTGCAATTATTATTATTCAAACATAAGCTCGCTCTGTAAGAATAATTTGTGCAATGAATGTTGTATAGTATTTAATTATAAAACATAAAATTAATTTATTCGCACTAATTATATAATAAATCTCATTAATAATATGTAATCTCCAGATACTCATTTAAATATGTTGAAAGACAAATATTCTAGTTCTACAAAGAATAATGATCTAATATAGTTTTGAATAGTTATTAATTATAATTTACCAGTTATATAGACTGTTATTGGTTAAGGTAAATTAATGTTTTTATTATTTTGGCAATATAAATCCTCAATCAACCTTAGCTAGGGTAGTGAAGAATGCGATTAGTAAATAGTATGTGAGCCGAGTTTCGGTTTACAAGAATTGCATCGGATTTGACGGTCGATAGGATGAGGTCAGATGGTTAGAGAAACTTCACGGAAAGCGGGAGATCCCAAGTTTGATTCCTCAGGCCCAGTCGACATTATTACATTTTTATCTTCTAAATTTACTTTCACAGCCTTTGGCTGAGTTTCATTTGAAGCAATTCATCTCTCTAAAACTTTAAATTGATAATATACAAGTATATTATTCAGCTCATTTTTTTAGGATCAGTACAGGCGCCTGGAGAATGACATGGATGGGATGTGCAAAGAAGCCAAAGAAGCTTGGATCTAAGAGAAAAAAAGCGGTTGAAGATTTCATGGTGAAAGGGAAAATACACGCAGCTTATAGGAAAATCAAATAAACATTCGGAGAAAGGAAAAGTATTAGCAAGAGCATCACGAAAGCGAATGAGAATGCATTTCTAAATTCTAGATAAAGGAGAAAAGATGGAAAGATAGACGGAATATCTAGACGGGCCCTGTCACAGTGGAAATCTAGATCAGTCAATAATAGAAGAAGAAGAAGAGGTGGATGATGAAGTATTGAAGGAAAAAAATTTAAGATCACGGTTTGATAGGGCGCTGACAGGCCTGAGCAATGGTAAAGATCCAGGAATTGATAACATTCCAGCGGAGTTGATAAAATCATTGAGCGAAAACGCAATATCATGTTTGGTCTGGATCATTTGCAAAATTTATGAAACAGTAATAATACCAGAATATTTTAGCAACAACATAATTATACCCATACCGAACAATACTGGGACTGACATGCGATCAGCACAGGAAGGTTAGTTAAGTTTCTCTTGCGTGAAAAATATTACCGGAAATAGTATATAGCGTTCTCGGGTTTCAACCCGGATCAGGAAACAAAGGGCGCTGCGGGAGTTTTCTCGCAGGCGCTTCAGACCAGAGTGACTGGGGGGCTCACCTGATCATGTCGGGAATGCTTCGCACTCTCTCTGGGTACTTTTTATCAAAGTTCTCATATGCCGAGACACCTTCACCTATTTTAGGAGGTATATGTTCCGGGGTCAAAGACCTTGGGCATATGGCAAGAGCTGTCCGCTGATCCCATTGGATCAGTCGGCCAACTGCCTCCTGAAACTGGTGGAGACACGGAGAAGGGAATGCTGCGTCCCCACAGCAGACTCGTCTCTCGTCATTCGGAAGGGCGTGAGAATAGTACCCAATGCCCGACCTACCTGATGCAGGTTTTCTAGGGTTTTCCCTGCATCTCTTTAGGTGAAACACCGGGTAGGATCCTTAAACCATAGCCCGGGGGCCCTAGTTAACCCTGGGCTACCTTGCTCTACCTTCCGCATCCCCCCTTTTTCAATTCCCTTCCTATGCTATTAAAGGGGAGTTGCCTGTTTCAGGATCACCCTCATGTAGCCTGTTACCCAAAAAAAAAGAAAAAAACCCGGATCAGATCATATGAATAGTACAACGTTTAAATAACTAGCTTCATCATCGTCCTCATGAACTGACCCGGGTTGAAACCAGAGAATGCTATCTTCAACAGATTAACTGGGAGAGCCTTCTTTCTTTAGTAGATAGTTGTTTGGATCGACAAATAGAATGCGAATTAGGAGAAGTTCAGTTTGGATTTAGGAAGAATGTAGGGACAAGTGAAACAATATTGATTCTGCGTCTATTTTTAGAAGACAGGATAAGTAAAAACAGGCCTACGTTCCTGAAATTTCTAGATTTAGAAAATGAGTTTGATAATGTAAACTAGAAACGCCACTAAGGATTTTAAACATGACAGGAATAAAATTTCAAGGAATAAAGTTATTCATAATCGCTACAGACAGTAGTAAACATAAATCAGAATTGAAGGACAAGAAAAGAAAGAATAAATATAAGAAAGAGTAAGACAAGGATGCAGTCTGTCACCCATACTGTTCAACTTATACATAGAACTGGCGACGAAGAAAGGAAAATGAATATGGTAAGAAATTGAAAGCCTAAGGTTTTCTGAGGATATTGTGGTAAAACGGGAGTCAAAAGAAGACTTTGAAACCATAATGAATGCCATGAACGTGATCATGGAGGTAGATAACAGCATGAGGATTGAAAGATTAATATAAGGAAAACCAAGGTAATGGAATGTAGAATGGGAAATAGTGGAATACAAATATTTTGAAGGAAGTTAATGAATTCTGTTACCTGGGCAGCAAAATAACTAGGGATGGTAGAAGTATAGTAGACATAAATTGTAGAGTAGTACAGGCAAGGAGGCCTTCCGCAAAAAAGAATTTTCTTGCGGATAACGCAAGTATGATTTCCGGAGACTTTAATCTTGACTATTTACGGGATATAAGGAAAACACGCCACCTGAAAACATTGCTACATTCCTACGGGTTTTCCGTTACGAGCGATGAGCCAACGCGACTAAATACCTGCATAGCCTACGTCTTATGTAATTTCCATGAAAATTTTTATAAATTACATAGAATTGAAACTGGATTAAGCGACCACAGGGGCCAAGTAATGAACATCAACAAACAAATAGTAGGCGAAATTGAGCAGAGACCAAGCTCAATATACACAAGGAAACTCTGTCCAACAAATGTAATGTGTATCTCCCAAAAATTACAAGCGTTACCGTGGGATAATATTTTAAATATAAATAATTTCAAAAATGCTGACAGCATGTTCCAGGCATTTCTAAAGATATTTCTCTCCATAACAAACGAAATTGCTCCAGAAAGAAAAATCACTAAACAAATTCAAAAAAAGCGTACTTCTTGGATCACCACAGGAATAATCAAATCACGCGATAAACTTTGCTATCTCCATAAAATGAAGCATTTGAACTCATCACCCCAATTCTTAGAGTACTTTGCAAAATATAAGAGAATATATAAAAATGTTCTCATAGCCGCAAAAAAACTTAACACGTCAAAAATAATAACAAATTCAAATAATAAAATCAAAGCTACGTGGAAAATCATAAACGATGCTACCGGTAAGCTTAAGAAGAACAATCCTCAAACTTTACTCTTCCATGAAGAACAAGTTCTTACTGATAGGGAAGCTGCTTCAAAATTTAATTCATATTTCGTAAATATTCACAACCAATTCAATAACAGTAATCTATTAGATTGTGATTACCACGACCTCTTACGTAACGTAACTACTAAAACTCCTAATTCTATTTTCCTAGAACCAGTTACCTTAAAGGAACTGAAAACTATAATAAATAACTTGAAATCATCGGCTGCAGTTGATATATACGGCATCAGCAGCAAATTGATAAAGCAATGCTCCGAGGCAATTGCCTTTCCAATGCAAATAATTATTAATGCATGTTTTTCCATGGGAGAATTTCCCGATTCTCTTAAACTAGCGAAAGTTATTCCAATCTATAAGAAAGGGTCACGCTCAGATGTATCGAACTACAGACCCATTTCATTACTCCCCATCTTCTCTAAAATAATAGAAAAAGCTGTACAATCACGAATAGTAAATTTTATGGAAAAACATTCTATTATAGACCCGGCTCAACATGGATTTCTCAAAGGCAAATCCACTAGTACCGCCATGTACGAATTTGTACAAGACGTCCAGAATTCAATTGATCAAAAATTAAAAGTGACAGGTATATTCGCAGATCTATCTAAAGCGTTTGACTTAGTCGATCACAATATATTACTCAATAAACTCAAATATTACGGTATCAGAGGAAACGCATTTTCACTCATCCATTCATACTTGAATAATAGAAAGCAAGTAGTGGCTATCCAGAACCAAAACGGTAGAATTACTCTTTCAGACTGGAAGGAAATATCTTGTGGTGTACCACAAGGATCAATACTAGGGCCGCTTTTGTTTATTTTGTATATTAATGACCTTCCTCGAAACATTCATCCTTTAAAAACAGTGTTGTATGCGGATGACACTAACGTAATTGTTTCCGATAGTGATATAAACGCTCTCAATGTCAAAGTTGAAAACACTTTAGGAATGTTAAAGCAATGGTTCACTGCAAATAAGTTAACTCTTAATACCGAAAAGACTAAACTACTACAGTTTTCGTCAACTGTTAATTCTTCTGTGGAAGACAAGAGATTCGCTAATGACGCGTCGTTTCTTGGCCTTCAAGTTGACGATAACCTACGGTGGAATCGTCATGTCGAAATACTCACAGGCAAACTTAGTTCCGCGTGCTACTCAATAAAATTACTAATGCAGCAAGTTGATCCTAAAACCGCGATTATGGTCTATTATGCCTATTTCCACTCAAATATGTGCTACGGAATAACGAGTTGGGGTAATTGCCCTCGAAGTTCTGACGTTTTCAAGTTACAAAAAAGAGTTATAAGAATACTATGCGCGAAAGATTGTAGGGAACATTGCAAACCTCTATTTAAAAGCTTAGGAATCCTAACATTCCCGTGCGTCTACATACTAGAAATTCTAAAATTTGTAAAACGTAATTTCAGCCTATTCCAAAGCAACGGGCATTATCATCAACACGGTACTAGAAACCGATCAGTCCTCAGAGCTGATAAACATCGCCTTCACCTTTACGAGAACAATATCAACTGCTCCGGAATAAAACTCTACAACAGCCTTTCGAACAACATAAAAAATTTAAACAGTTATAATCAGTTCACTAAAGCATGCAAGAATCTCCTGCTAGAAGGAGTTTATTATTCTATTCCTGAATTTATCAATCGGTCTGAAAGTAATTAAAGTCTATTTTTGCAAAAGTGCTGAATCAGTGTTCATCATATGCAAACAATATCAGGTATATATTATACGTTATCCTTTCATTAACGGCCTTTTCTTCTTGTTTTCATGACCTAAATTGACGAGATCTGCTGGAGCCTGATTTCCCACGGATCTACACACGTGTATTTCAAAGTGAAGTGTATTGTGAAGTGTTTATGCGTGTGAAGTGCGTAGATCTATTATACCGATATAGTGTTCCAAATTGACATTGTTTAACTAGAAATTATATCTTTTGTATATGTTATGTATACTTTATTTTATTTGTCTATCATTGTATATAGTTTCTTTTACTATCTCTCTTATTGTTCTGTACTCATATTCTTGATATGTTGTATTCATATTTTGTTTGCTCTGCTTTGTTTTATTTTATTTATCATTGTATACATAATTTTCTTTACTCATATGTTGTATCCATATTTTGTTTCTTATATTCGTATTATTAGTGTGATATGTAATATATTCTTTGACTTGTCCTATTTCCTCAATAGAGGACTAATGGATTCAATAAATCTTATCTTATCTTATCTATGAATATTAGGAAGTCATTACTAAAAATGTTCGTCTGCAGTTTGACGTCACATGGGTGTTAAACGTGGACGGTAAGAATTACATAAAGGAAAATAAAAAAAATGGCTTTGAAATGTGACAATGAAAATCAAATAAGCGGATAGGGTAAGTAACGAGGAATCTGTAGGCAGAATAAGAGAAAGATAGATAGAGAGAGAGGGGGGAGAAGGGGGAGAGGGTGGGGAGAGGGAGGGAGAGAGAGAGGGAGAGAGTAATATGGAGGAATTTGATAAAGGTAGATTAATAGATAAAAACAGAAGGTTAAGGCAATGTATGGAACACGCTAAACAGATTAGGAAGGATATGAGATGTGGTAGTTATGTACATTTGAAAGGTCTGGCTCAGAATTGTTTAGCATGGAGGGTTGTATCAGACCAGGACTGACTACAACAACATACCTTTTTGGAAGTGAATGGAAAAGTGTTTTCATCACTTTAGATGTTAGGAGTTAATAATCTGAAATTGTAACATGAGGATTTCACATTTAATTGCATATGCCCTTTCAGAGTTAAATAATAAGACCTAAAGAAAATACACTAATATTTTTGCAATTAAGAATTAATTTCGTTTTATATATATTTTACACTTGGGTGCACTCACAATATATTATTTTCTAATTTTCTTAGAGTGTAGTACTGTATTAATATATTGCGTTATTAATAACTGTTCTAGTAACTGTTTCATTACGACGTGTAGTGTAATTGCTCAATACTTTATAATACTGTTCTTTCTTGTAACGAACCACTGTATTTATTTGCTTTTACGGGCAGACTTCATGTATTTGATTGTTGTTTTCGTGGTGGTAGGCTAATTGGCTGGTTAGATGTTTGCTCGGCGCCGTTGCTGTCCCCCTATTGCTACGCGCTACGTTGCTTCCTACACGCCAAATTAGCTGTAGCAATTAGCGGAGATGCGATCTTCTCTACTTCAGTGTCGATTGTGATTGCTATGACAATTACGAGACCCATAACACGCCGGTTTCCCTGCGAAACAGCACAAACGATGCAAAACGCACGTTTCCTAAACGATCACTTGGAGAGAAAAATATAGTGACACACTCGAAATCTATTAATGAATGTTTATATATAGTTTTTTTACTAATATTTAAGCTTTATGTTACCAAGACGTGTCATCTCTACGTTTAAGGAACTATTCAGTTGTACCCATCAATCAATAAAAAAATATAATGAAAGAGAGAATAGTTGACATCCAGATAAATTTAAAATTACATTGTTACATACGAAATAAGTCGTCAATTATTTATTGTGTGAAATATTTATCCACATGTCAAAAATAATAATACAGTACATTTCTTTCCTAGGAACATAATGTCCATTTCATTTCGACTTAGCGGAACCGAACCTTTGCCAACTCAATGTCAACACTAAATACGTAAATTCTTGTGCTTGACCTCACTCAACAGTCGTACTTTATAACCACGCATTTATGTCCCGTTGAGTGAGTCAGTTGAGTTTTCTTAAGAGGATTAATATTATTGGTAATTACATATTAGTCGGAATACAATGATATAAATATGATTATTAATAGGTAACTCAATAAATTCAGATACGGGCATATAAGCGCTGTTCAATTGTGGATAATTAATAGTTTATGTCAATATACGATTAAAATTAATATTAGGAAAATACGATAATATCAATTGTCCTACAAAATAAATTATTTGTGAAAAACTATACCGCTTCTTTGGAAGAGGAAGGAGACGTCTGGACATTTTCATCTGTTGCTAATTATCCGTGATCTATGGTTAATAGTTAACAGAATCTGATAAGAATTTAAATAATATCTTTGAATAGAAAATATTTACACTGCCTTCACAACTTCCAAGACCAGACGGTGGTAAAACAATGTCATTAAATCTGATCACAACACAAATGATCAACAATTAAGCTTTCATAGTTGCAAGTATAAAATAATACTTAATCGTATAGTGATTTTAAATTTTGTGTATTTGTTTTTCCATTAATCAAATTTATATTGAATTTAATACACAGAATTTATTCTAATTAATCACGGATAATATTCACATTGTTGTTCCTATAGTAGTATTCACCCCGAAGACTGATCTCATGCCACCCTCCATGCCAATCTATCCAGCGCAAGCTTTTTCATTACTAAATAGCTACCATAGCCCACATCCTCTATATAGCGTATTCCATCTTTGGCTCTCCCTCTAATGCTAATTTTTCAAGACCCTCAAATCACAAAACGTGCCCTATTAATCAATCCCTTCTTTTGGTCAAAGTGCTCCAAAATGTTCTCTCTTCCCCTATTATGCTTAGAAATTCCTGGTTAGTTACTTTATTCACCGATCTAATTTTCAGCATTCTTCTATAGCACCACATTTCGAGAGATTCCCATATAACACCACACTCCATACGAACATTTTTAGCAATGATTTCCTAATATTGATACTTATATTAGCTGTAAGTTAATTCCTATTTATTACGAAAGCCTTCCTTGCCTATGTTATCCTACTCTTTATGTCTACTATACTTCCACTATCCCTAGTTATTATGCTTCCCAAGTAGCAGAATTCATTAACTTCCTTCAAAATATCCCTTCCTAACCTAACTCCCTTTGTTATTCGCCTATTTCCCACACTACACTCCATCACTTTGGTTTTCCCGCTACTAATCCTCATGTTGTATTCTTCCTCCAGGAACACATTCACGCCAATTATTATGTTTTCCGAGTCTCCTTCTCACTCTCTTAATACCAAAATATCTTAAGCAAACCTTAAGGTTTTTATTTATTGTCCTTGCATTTTGATTCCCTTTCCATATTCATTTTTAACTTTCTTCATTACCTGTTTTATATATGCTAAACAGCATTGGCGGAAGACTGCGTCTTCTTCTTCTTTGACTCTGCAGCCCATTCAGGGCCTTGGCCAACCGGGTTGACTATGGACTGTCATTTTACGTGACAGATTCCTAATATGGAGTGATACGTGGTCAACGTCTGCAGTCTTAATCCCATTCTCCGTGACTATGACAGACTGCATCCTTGTCTTAATATCTACATTATACATCTAAATTTTTATTTTACTACAATCAATCCTGTGATTATTTACGTCTACAAATTTGGTTCAAACAATTTTTTTTCGAAAGGTAGTTTTTAATTTGCGAAAGGTTATTTAGTTATAGGTTGAATCTGGTGGCTCGTTTGACCAACATAACGGGCTTTACAGTCCAAATACTCTGTTTTATTTACAAAAACCTGTACTTAGTTTTAAGAATGAATTGAGTAGAATGTCAGTCGTTTTTTATCAATTAGGTTTATCCAAATTATATAAAACATCTATAGAATTTTTAACTTTATTAAAATTTTTACATGATTGAAATATTATATTAGCGCCATAATTCCAAAATAGTTTAACTTAAACTGTATATTCTCTAAATATACTAAAACTGTGTTGATCATAGTTTTTAAATTTTTGGTGGTATGGGTAAATTACTTATAATAATATTATGCAGTATATTTTATGAATTAAAATTTTATGAATGAAACGTTGATAGGTTAATTCTTGTGACCTCTTTCAAAAACATTGAATTTCGTTATTTGTGCCATAGAAGTTGTAGATCTGTTTGAATATTTTCTGTTTCTGTTTTATTTAAATTCTTATC